>VIYQ01003030.1:0-44676 GCA_009928355.1 Chlorella sp. CH2018 | reverse complement strand
AGCCCGCCTCCCCCCATTCCTCGCCCTCCGCCGCCTCCCCCAGGGCCTAGCGGCAACTGGAGCGACCCTGTGGCATTGTCGGCGCTGCCCTACACCTCGCCCACCATTTCGGTGCGCCCGGCTGAAGGGAGGCTGAATGGATGGCTGAGTGAGGGGCAGCTCAGAATGCGAAGCGTTGCAGCAAAGCATGGCTGGCGGGCAGCAGCGGCCCAGCCCGCCAGCACGCCCCGGCCTGCGGCTGTGCTCTCTTGCCAGCGCCATACTAAGAGCGAACAGATGCGTGATGCAGCATGCCCTCATTCATACCAACCCGTTCTGCCCAACATGGCTTCTGCCCTGCAGGGCTGGGTCACCAGTGGCCAGCTGCCCATCTTCTGCAATGACACCGCCACTCCGCTGGATGCCAGCGGCAAGCGCCTGTCTCCCCGAGGCGTCAAGGTGTTCCGGTGAGAGCCCTCACCAGCTGTGTGCTCCCTGTGCTGCCTGTGCTCCCTGCAAAGCACCTGGCTCAGGGGCTGCTGGCCGTCTTGGCCGGGACTCAGCCTGACCCCTAATGATTACTTGCTTCTATGCTCGGCAGGTTCCGCTCCGGAGCCACCGCCAAGGGCAAGCTGGTGGTCAGCAGCTGCGGCCTGACCACCAAAGGAAGCCCGACGGTGTCGGTGCGTGCCACCACCAACACTGCCAACCCCCTGGCGGGGCCCTGGATGTGCGAGGGGTGAGTTCAAGCTAGGGTTTAGGGCAGGGCGGCGGGCATCGTCGGAGAGGCTTTGCTGAATCACAACTCAGCCGCTGGTGCTGCTTCCACGTGTACTGCTCAGCCCTGAGCTGCCACGCACATCCGAGTACTGCCCCCACTGCACCATCGTAGCGCCAACCCGTCGCACCCTCCCCATTACCCACCCGCCGCAGCGCCGCCACCAGCGGCTGCGGCAGCCAGGGTGCCGGCTTCCGCCTCACAGTGAACCTTCGGCCTAACATGGTGTATGCCATCATTGCGGGCAGCCAGGGCAGCATCAGCCCCCAGTACAAGCTGTCGATTGCCGCTCAGGACGGCACCCTGGTGGGCTTGGCCACGCCGCTGGGGTCCTGGAGCTACCCCAACTCTGTGCCCAGCCTCCCCTTCACCTCGGCGCAATTCAGCGTGAGTGGTGCTGTGGCGGGGTGGCAGTACACTGTGCTCCACTGGCACCTTGCCTGCTGCACGCTTTGAGCCCTCGCCTGTGGACGTTGCCACACGCATCGTCACATGCTGCCATGGCTTCTGGCTGTCGCATGCTGCATGGCGCCTACCACACCTCAGTAACCTCTTTCGATGGTGCCCTGCTGCTTCGCTCCCGGCAGGTCTTTCATGCAAACACCGTCCCTGCTGAATGCAACGACCTGGTGCTGCGGAAGAAGGATTCAATCACCAAGTACACCGGCCCTGCCCGCGTGTTCAGGTGCGGGGGTGCGCTGTGCCCGAGCTGCCTGCCGCCGCTGCCGCTGCGCAGCTCCCTCTCTCCCCACCCGGTTTGTTTAGTGGCCCTCTCATTCTTTCCCCCGGCCGTGTGGGCCACCCGGGGGCCTGTTATCGTATTGTACGACAAACGGGTGTAAAGCCAGCCAGCCAGCCAGTGCAGCCTGTTGAGGGATTCCCCTGGGGCCATGTACGCTTCTGGGGGCAGGCTGTGCATCCTTGCTGGTCTGTGCTGCGCATGGGCACAACAACAACAGTCCCTGCAACAGGGCCCCCACCAGCAGCCACGTGCCGATCCACCATCGCAGGCTGTGGCTGGATTCCACCGCCCGCGGCAGCCTCAATATCAACTCCTGCGCCGGCACTCGTGCGGGCGACAAGCCCAACGTGTCGGTGCGAACCACCACCACCACCAACCGCTGGGCGCCGCTGAATGGGCCCTGGAAGTGTCCGAGGTGAGGATCGTGGCCAGTGCTGTTAAGTGGCGGCCTTGCTGCTGGCAGTAAGGCACGTGTAGCTTCATACGTCAGGCCTGACGGCTCTGCCCGACTTTACTCACTTCCACCGCTCTGCAGCCTGGCCCGCACCGCCGGCGGCGGCGGGTGCGGCACTGCCAACAACGGGTTCAACGTGACGGTGCCTGCGACCCAAAACACTTGGGTATACATCATCGTGTCGCACAACAACACCGGCGCACCGCCGCTTCTGAGGCTGTCCGTGAAGAAAGTCTGAACAGGCATGGGTGGCGCTGGTCCAACCGGTGCCAGCTCAGCAGCTGTGTGCGCGGCGGCGGCCGCCTCGCCTGCCAGGCTTCCTACAAACCCCTCCGCCTTCGTCTCGAAAACTTTGGAGCTGAGTTAGCTCCTCCTAAAACTTCACCTGCACCCCCCCTAAAGGAGCCACCTGGCTCTTAAACTTGCACCCACCTGCACCCACTTGCACCCATTTGCACCCATTTGCACCCACTTGCGCCCACCCATCACCCGCCCCCCAAGCACCTTCTCACTTGGTTTTTGCTCACCTGCAATGTTGCACCAACCAGCAATCGTTGATTCAATCTACTGTCTTCGATTCTTCCCAACCAAACCTGCAAGCTGCCATCTAGCATGCGCTTATCTCTCAATCGCATCTCTCCAGCTCACTCCACTCTCCCGCACGTGCAGCACCACCCGCATTCTTGATTCTCTCTGCAGCTGCCCCACCCACGATTTAAGTACCCATTTCGATGCACTCATTTAACCATGCAGCCCCATCTGTTGTGGTCCAGTGTTAGGCTTACTGCAACAACCGTTCTTTCGATTGAGAGCATGCCCAGTGCTGCTGGAGGGACGAGCATGCCGCGCAGCTGCCCTGGCCATGGCCGCTCTGGTGGGGAGGCGACAGTGGACCCGCAGTAGCAGCTGGAGAAGGTATGTGCCTTGGCTGCAGCATCGATTGTGGTGGCCGAGGAGAGTGCTGTCTCGAGGAGTAGTTGGTAGACTTGTGACCCTTGCCACCAAGGATGGAGGGACTGTTGCCGCTGCCGCCGGCATGTGTTATGCCGCCAGGTGGCATGTGCCACCACGCTCATTTGCCACCAGGCGTGCCACATTCAGATCCTAACCGTCCATTCAGGGCCAGAGCAGGGCAGAGGCGCTCGCCAGCCGGCAAGGTGCGTCGACGGAAGGGGCGCGGGCGGGGCGGACGGTCGCTCGCAAACGCCCCAAAGCGCCGTGCACTGGTGCACGCTGCCTGGCGCGGCAGCAACAACCATGCCCCATGGGCGGCCCCCACAGCCGCCGCCGCTGCTGCCGCCGCCCACTTGCCGCCGCTGCCTGCCCTCCCTGCAGGGCACCGGCAGTATGGGTCGGCTGATGGGCAAGGGCAAGGTGGAGGGTGTGGCTGAGAGGCCCTGGTGGTCGCCTGTTTCCCTCTACACCCGAGCATTTGTCACCTCCAGGCAAGGGCTGCGTCTGGGCAGCGGGTGTGCACGGGCCATGTGCCCGCTGCCGCTGTCTCGCTTGCGTGCTGTTTGTTTGCCTGCCTGACTAGCTTGCCTGACTGGGTGCTACTCATGACCTGCTCATAATGTGCTGTGGGTCAGTTTGGAGGCATTGGCAGGGCCGCAATTGCTCCGAGGAGGACGCTCATGACATGGTGCACCCACCTGCCACCCTCGCTGCTGCTGCAGGCCCGACCCCAACGCGGTGTGGAAGAAGGCCGACTGGGATCGCTACCACAGCAGCCAGCGCTTTGTGGATGCGCTCTTCTGCTACCTGGGCTCGCCCTCGCACATCCTATGGTGCGTGTGTGTGAGAGTTTGGGTGGCTGGGTCTGTGAGGTGGCCTGCCACGGCCAGCCGCCTGCTTGCTTTATGCCTGCTTGGGCTGCACCTGAAAGGCCCGCGTCAAGCCGCCGCACCTCTGCCGGGCCCCTGCAGGAATGTGCGCTGGCCGCTGCTGTCGCTCGTGATTTCCACGTGCCTGTGCATTCTGTACGGCATCAAAGCCGACGAGTGGAACCTGCCGCACATCGACCACGGGCAGTACGCGCGCGCCAGCTTCCAGCTCTGCTCATTCGCAATGGCGCTCATCCTCAGCTTCCGCATCAAAGTGGTGAGCCAAGGGTAGGCAATGGCGCATGCGAGGAGCAGGACAGAGGGCGGGTGGAAAGCAGGGCTGTGCAGTAGATACAGTGCGCTGTGCTGTGCCTGCTGTGTTGTTCGCTGCAGCGGGGTGGGCGGCGGGGGTGGGCGGCAGGTGCAACGAGCACCCCTGCCGCCCTCTGCCCAGTGTCTGTCCGCCCACTTGACTTGCGTAGAATATGCCTGCAAGCCTGGTTGCTGCTGTCACACGTGCCCTTCCTGCAGGGCTACGACCGCTGGTGGGCGGCCCGCCAGCAGTTTGGCAACCTGCGCACGGGAGCCTGCACGCTGGCCTGCATGGCCCGCAACTACCTGCACCAGAGGCAGCCGGCGCTGGCGGTGAGGGGGGCAGACGCGGTGCATGGCTGCCGGCCCTGCTACGCGCATGCTTCGCTCATGGCCCTTCCATGATCAACGTGGCATGCTCCCCAACCGCAGGACGAGTTTGTGCGGTGGGGCGTGGTCTGGCTGTACGCAATCAAGCAGGTAAGCAGCAGCAGGTGCAGCAGGCAGTGCATGCAGTACATGCGGAGCATCCATCCCTGTTCACAGGCCCGTGGGTGGCACGCCTCAGGCCAGCCGTCGACAGGCGCGGCAGCTGGGCCTGACTGAGATCTCATTCACTCTGCCGTCCCGCAGACCATTGACTATGCGCCTCAGTTGGATGCGCCAGCTGCCGCCCTGTTGACTGAAGAGGAGCTGGCTGTGTGCACCACCTCCCACAAGCCGCGCCAGCTGGCCGCTTTTAAGATGCAGCACCTGCTGGCGGAAGCCGAGCCGCACATCCCCCACCCCATTGTGAGCAAGCAATTTGCCTCCTGGTGCATGCCATTGGGCCTGCAAAAGGACGTTCCTTTTACTTCCAAGCACTGCCAGCTAATCTTTCAGCCTGTGCTGCGCCCTGCCTGCCCGCCAGATGCTGGCGATGCAGGACCAGTGGGGCGCGGCGTTCCGGGCGGCGGGCGACATTGGGCGGTTGCGCCACCAGCCCGGCCCAGTGGGCGTTTCGATGCTGAGCACAGGATTTACTTACATTTGGGTGAGTCTCAGGGATGCCAGCATGCCCCAAAAACGCCCTCAACCCGCTGCTGCCGCCGCCCCGCTGCCGCTGACGTGGCAGTCGGACGTTCGAACGGGGCCCTGGCCGGCGACCATTTGCGTTGAGAACGCCACCCGGTGGGCAGCAAACATTCTATGCTGGTGCATAGGTTGGCCAGCTGGTACGGGTATGAAGATCGCAGGAGTTCCCAAGATTGAGCCTGCCTGCTGCCGCCACTGCCCCCTACGTTGCAGCTGCTCCTGCTCACCCTGTCGTTCACAAGCGAGTCAACGACAGACAGCTACGCGGTCCTGCTGCCCGCATTCTTCGCTGGCCTCCTGATTTTGGGTGTGGATGAAGTTGCCAGGTGCGGGGGCACGTGAGCTGCAGGCACCGACTATGAATGCATGAGATGCAACAAGTCGAACACATCAAAGCAGACGGTGATCTCCCTTGCCCCCTTTCCTCTCTGCCCCCCGCCCGCAGTCAGCTGGAGGACCCCTGGCGCCTGCTGCCCATCCAGGCCCTAGTAGACATCGGCATGAAGGACATGAAGGCGTGAGTCCATCCATATCCCAAAGGAGGCCGCTCGCAGCGCATTGCATGCCCTTTCATGGTCAGCGACAGCGGCACTCTCTGCACAGCCAGCACTGGCGCTTGCGCTGCAGTCAGCCTGAGTTGTCCCCGCTGCTGCTGCTCCACAACACACGTTCCTGTCACCCCTGCAGCATGATCTCGGAGCATCAGGCCTGGTGCAATCTGTGGCCGCCGGCTGGCGCAAATGGTGCAGCGCAGAAGGAGGAGGACAGGTATGGGACGGAAGAAGTGTGACGCTGAAACACATCCGAACTAACCACGTGAGAATGAGCAGCTGCGGCGTCGGGTTCTGCAGCAGCAGAAGTAGCACCGGCTCCGCCCCAGAGGCGCGGCTGCCTGCAGTGGCATGCTGCGCTCAACACAAACCTGCTGCATGCTCTGATAGCCGAGCGTTGTTGACTGTATTTCATTTGATTTAATTCTGCCTGGAATTGAGAAACGAAAAACTGATATGGCACATGATCGATTTATGTACAAGTTGCGAAGCTGAGGGAGGATGAAGCGAGGGTGAGCGGTGCCTGGCCGGCTAAGCTAGAAATGCTGCCGTGCTGCGACTCCAGCAATGGTCTGCTGCGAAAGGCCTCAGATCACCCTCCAGCTGTGGGCTTCGGCTCTGCTGCTTTGGCTCCGGCTGCCTCTGTTGCTCTGCCCTGCAGTTTCTGCTGCTGCTTCTGGTGCTGCTATGCTGCTGCTGCTGCCTCTGCTCTGCTATTTGCCACGCGGCCGCCGCTGCTGCTGCAACGGCAGCCTCACGCGCTTGCGTACCGCTTCGCCCACTCTGCCGCGGTGCGGTCGTGCGCTTCTCGGTCCGCCAGCTGCACACACAGCCAGCACACCAAGCAGCGCAGTCAGCAATGGGGTCGGTCAACCAACACGAGGGTGCAACTGCAGCAGCGCGGTTTGTCTCACATTCAGCCAAGCACAGGAATGGCAGGCACGGCATGAAATGATGGAGGCCAAAGCCCACGTGACGCAAGCCACTGCTCTGCAAGCAGGCAGCGCCCGGCTCACGTACTGCTGCGCGATGGCTGCCACGAGAGGGTCGCCTGCAAGCAGTTGTGACGGGAACGGCAACAAAGGCAAATGAACAGCACAGGCATTGCAGCTCATTGTGGGGCAGTGCTGCGCTCGACCATCGTGCTGTTTGGGGCTTGCTGCGGTGGCACAGAGCTGGCTGCACCCTGCACTACAGCAGCTTGACGCCACAGACTGCAAGCAGCTGACTGCAACACACGCCCAGCGCTGCCGCAGCAGCCGCGGTCTCACTTGGGTTGGGGTCTGTGAGCAGTGAGCAGATGGACAGCAGCACCTGCGGCAGCCAAAAAACGCGATAGATCAACTGCAGGTGTGGTTGGTGAGCCGGCACACACGACCTGCTCCAGCAACAGCAACCCTCCCCGCAGCCAGCCCAACCCCAGCCGCCTGCTCGCTGTTGCAGCAGCTGCCCCTGCCATCTGGGCAACCCCAGCCGCCCGCTTGTCCTGGAGATTGTGGGCCCAGGGGCTCCACTGCAGCCTGGCACTGCTGGTCACGGCGGCCAACCCTTCCCAGGCAACGCCAAGTTCATCAAAGTGTGCTCGCCTTGGAGATGGTGAGGGCGGGGCTCCACTGGTCCTTCAGGATGTCTAGGCAGATCTGGCCGTTGCTGTTGATGTTGCAGTGGTAGATGCGGGTGCGGAACGTGACCTGCACAGCACAACTTCTCAATTAAGCGCAGGTTGCGGGGTATGGTGTACAGCAGCAGCACCCAGGTCGCCTGAGCGGCAGCAGAGAACAGGCGCGCATAGCGTCCATGGCTGGGGTGCGGCAGCAGGCTTCCCTGCACTGCCCAGTGCCGTCCCCACCTTGGGTGGCTTGAAGGGGTAGTCTGGCGGGAAGTGGATGTCCAGGAAGTAGATGCCGCCGGCATATGGCGAGCCTGCGGCAAGGAAGTGCAGCTCGCAGGCGGCACTGAGCGGCAGCGGCGGCGGCGGCGGCAAGCTGGCGGCAGCTGCTGGTGGCGGGGCGCTGCCCACTGGCTCTGCGCTCCCAGCCCTGCTCACCCGAGGGGCCCATGATGGTGGACACCCACTCGTAAATATTGTCGCCCTTGGGCCCCGCCGAGCAGTTGCAGGGGGGGTCCAGGCTGATCTCCGCCAGCTCTTTCTGTATCCGCTTGGCGCTAGCGCTGAGCTTGGACATCGTGCGGCCCGGCAGCGCGCAGTTTGGGGCGGGGCGGCGGCAGAAGTGCGGGGAGAGCGGGCGGGCAGGGCCGGTGAGGGGCTGAGCTGGAAGCTTGGATGGAGGACAGCAGCGGCGGCTCGCGAATGGCCAGCCAGCAGGCGCCGCCACCGCTGCTTTGGCGGGCGGCGGCGGCAGGCGGCACAGCGCGGGCCGTTCAAATGCAGCGGCACCCTCCGAGCTCACCACAACTGTTACAACAGCGTGGGGCGCGCTCAACTGGGCACAGTAACCAACCAAACACCCAGTGGATTTCAGTGGAGGGTCACTCGCACACTGGTGCGCCATCCGTACCCCGCAGTGCCGCCGCAGCTCACAGGCCGCTCGCCCCCGCACAGCGGGCTGGCATGCAGCGCCCCATGCCCCTCTGCGCTGCCGTCCCCGCTGCTGTCAGTGGATTCCTGGCGAGCTGCCGCTGGGCCAGGGGAGCCGCTGCTCCCACAGCCACTGCCTGCCCACCGCTCACCCCCATTTCCAGCGCCAGCGCCGCCGTCCCGGGCCCCAAGCGCTGCCTGCGCCACCCGCTCTGCTGCCACGCTTTCCAACCTGCTCGGTGACCCGCCGAGCCGAGGCATCACTGCCGCATGCGCCGTGCCGCCCGTGCTGCCGCCGCTGCCCCTCGTGCTGCCTCCGCTCGGCCCGCACCGTCAGGGGGAGGCGCCCACCACCGGCTGTCGCGCCGCCATCGTCTGCTTCAGCCTGCACCCAGTCAGTTGAAGGGCAGAGACGCGTGGCAATCTCATGCACTAGGAGTTTGACGCCGCAGAGCTAAAGGAAAGCTTCCCACTGCCGCCAGGCTGTTGCTGAATGGCACCACCGAATGCACTCCACCCCTGCCTGCTGCCGCCCTGCCATGCGCACCAGGTGTCGTACGAGGACAGCAGGTTGGCGTTCTCCCGCTTGTACACCTCCAGCTTCTTCTTCATCGACTCCAGGGCCGCCTGTGGATCAAGAAAAGAAGACAGGGCAGGGCGGGTTGCAGCGAGGCTGCTGGGCCGGGTTGCGCATGTGCTGTGATGAATGGGCACGCACCGGAACCACCCTCCATCCAAGCAGCGCGCCATGCTTGGTTTGATTCTAAACATAAGACGCGCCAGTGCAGCCCAGAGCGCGGCAGTTTCCAAAGCTGCTGTGCTCACCTGTGAGCCGGCATACGCCTCGTCCGCCCTCGCCTTGGCGGCAGCCGCCTCCGCAAGCGCGGTCTGCGACGAATGGGTGCACGGGCGGGGACACGCTGAAAAACCAGGCAGGGCAGGTGGCAGACAGGACTACAAGGAGCAGAGTTGAAGAGCTACTCGGGTGCTGTATGCCCACATGGCAGCCACACATGCAGCCATGCAGCAGGCACACAACCAGCCCACCGACCACGCCCACCTCCAGCTCATCGGCGCGCCGCTTGAGCGCCTTCGCCTCCTGCTGCGCCGCCAGCTTGCCGCCCTCCTCATCCTGCGCAAATACAGTAGAATGCAAGGTGGGGAGCAAACAGGTTTCTGCGCCGTTTCTCCCCGTTGCACATGGCCTTTGGCTGCCCTCTGCAGCTCATTCAGCATTGTAAACTGCCCTGGCCCACTGCCCTAGCCCAGCCACCCTGCCCATCCCGCCCCACCTGCAGGCGTGCCAGTGCATCGGCCAGCAGCCCGCTCTTCTCCTGCTGCTCCTTCAGGCGCTCGCTACCCAGCGCCGACAGCTCGCTGCGCAGCTTGCTGGCCCGCACCTGCTCTTCGTTCAGCTGGGACCTGCTCAGTTTAGGGGCAGGCATAGGGGCAGCCATCAGCGGATTGGAGCCTGCGCAAGTCGCGCCCAATGTGTTCAAACAGCACCTCTAAAACCCCCTTCTCGCACCCTGCCTGCCGCAGCCGGGATGACCCTCGGGCACCACCCATACACCCACCTGAGCCGAGCGCAGTCCTCCTGCACAGCCTGCAGTTCGGCGCGAGCGGTCACTTGGCCCTGCTCCGCGCCAGATGCCTCTTCGCGCGACCGCGCCAGCTCCAACTGGGCCTGCACAGCGATGATGGAGGCAGGGACAGGGATGTGAGCAGCTACAGATGGCTGTCCTCCGTAGGGCATTCACGCCTTGCCCATCCCAAGCACCAGCAGGTGCACTAGGCTGACCTGCGCCAGCCGCGCCTCCAGGCTCTTGACCACGCCCTCCAGCCGCCGCTTGTCGGCAGCCGCCGCCGCCGCCTCGTCCTCACTCTTCGTGCACAGCAGCTGCAGCGCGTCCTCCAGCTCCTGGCAGATTGCAGGGTTGGCTAACGGTTTGTACTTAGCGCACGAGTGCCTCCTGCCACCAGGACTCATCCCAGCACCCCCCTTCCACCTGCGTGTTTGTTGGTGAAGGCCCACCCGCCCCCTTTGTCAACCTCAATCAAGGCCCACCATCCCTGCCTTGCCTTGGCCCGCAGGTCCCGCCTCGCCAGCTCCACCTCCCGCTCATCCGCCTCGCCCTGCAGGCCCTTGCAGCGCCGCTGCCACGCGGACGCCTCCTCGCTGGCGGCGGCAGCCTCCTGGCGGGCGCAGCCCAGCTCTATGTCCTTATCCTGCAAGGCAGTGCAGGACAAAGGGCAGATGCCGGGAAGCAAGACAAAAAGATCGGCTGCACCAGCACAGCATATCCAGCAGCCACACAACCCATCCTGCATCCACCCGCCCTGCCCCCGCTTGCCTGCAGGCGGGCTGCCGCCTCGGCCCGCTGCCGGCGTGCCCCCTCGGCCTCGCCCCGAAGCGCCTCCACCTGGCTTTCCAGAGCCTCCACTGATGCCTCCTTCTCCCGCACAGTCTCCATCAGCAGCTTGAAGGCGGCCTGGGTGTCGCCCAGCAGGCGGTGCACCTCCTGCGGCAGCAGTGAGGGGAAGCGGAGGCATGCATCGTGGCAGGTTCACGCCTTGGGACTTCAGCAGGGTCTGCTGAACGTGGGCCAGGGTCGGCACGCATAGCAACATGTCGCGCAAATCAAGGGGCGCATGCACTGCGGCAAAGCATGCACCATCCCCTCCCCCTCCCCCTCCCCGCCACACCTGCAGCTCCTGCTGCGCCTGCTCCAGCTCAGCGCTCAGCTGCGGCACCTTGGCCGCCTGCCGCGACAGCTCGCCCAGCTGGGCGGAAGCAGGGTTCAAAAGGCATGCCGGTTGTAGACGGTGCGCTTGCCAACAGTGCCACCGCCCTCCCCGCTTCAACCAGCTGTGTAGCGAGCAACCCTGCCTCCTTCCCTACCGATACAAGTACCTCCCAGCCCAGCGCAGCACAGCCCACCTG
The DNA here is from genome assembly GCA_009928355.1 of Chlorella sp. CH2018. Lineage (NCBI taxonomy): Eukaryota > Viridiplantae > Chlorophyta > Trebouxiophyceae > Chlorellales > Chlorellaceae > Chlorella > Chlorella sp. CH2018. Next base: position 33,480 of record VIYQ01003030.1, on the reverse strand, counting down.
GTTGGCTGCAGCCCGCGCCTCCTTGCGTGCCGCCGCCAGCTCAGCGGTGCGCTCCTCCAGCTGCTGCTGCGCCTCGTCGTGCTCTGCCTTCAGGTCGTCGTAGTGGGCCTGGGGAAGCGTGAGGGGAGGGCAGGCTGAGTGTTGCATGAAATGAATGGCAGTCATGTGCATGTGCATGGGGTCGGCATGTGTGGCGAGCATGCAAGCGGGGGTGTGCCGGCGAGCGATGCATCCGGATGGGCCTTGGGCAATGAAAGCATGCACTTGACCGGACACTGCCGATTTCTGCGGCGGAAATCAACCGCCCGCCATGTACAGCTGCACACCTCCTTGGCGATGTAGATGGCCGATGCAGCCTCCATGCCCGCCACTCGCTCCTGCACGCAGCAGGCAGTGCGCAAGGATGGACAGGTGTGGTTAGGCTGTAACGGGCACCGCATGGGCGGCAGGCCAACGTGCACCTTGGCCCTCCCTTCCACACCTTCAGTCTGTACCCTTAACCTTGACCCCCGCCTGCCCACCTGCAGTTCCGCGGCCTCACGTGCAGCCTCATCCCGCCCCCGCCGCGCCGCCTCCAGCTGCTCCTGAGCCACCAGCGCATCCTGTGCCTGCCGCTGTGCAGCTGCTTCAGCGGCCGCACGGGCCTGGGTGGCGGCGTCGGCAGCCGCCTGCGCAGCCCGCAGCTGCTCCTGCAGCTCGCCATTCTTGGCACTCAGGCTGCATGGGTCATTGAGCAGATGGAGTGTTTCATCCACAAAGGGCCAGCGTCCACACTACAAGCACATGGCATGCCGCAGCAAAGCACAATGCGGCTACACGTGCCTCAGGGGCATGCCCTCTGCACACCAAGGCTCCCTCACACCAGCCCCCTGTACAACCCCCGCCCAGCCCACCTGCGCAAGCTGGCCTCCAGCTCCCCGCACTTCTTCTGCTGCGCCTCGCGGCTGTGCTTCTCCCGGGCCACCGCCGTCTTCAGCGCCTCCACCTCCGCCTGTTGTGAAGCCGGGAACAGTTTGCAGTGTGGATGAGCGGCACAGCGGCACATGAGTAGCAAGTTCTCAACAGACATGAGACATGAGTGGCAGCGCACATGGAGGGCAGCAACATGCAGGACACGATAGGCAAGATGCTGGATTAGGCAAGTACCCTGCCCAACACTCACCAGCAGGCCAGCCTGGGCCACTCGGTCCTTGTTCAGCGCTGCATCTGCCGCCAGGCGGCCTGCAGCGGGTGTGCAGCAAACATGTTGCGCACTGCTGGTCCGGGCGTTGTCAACAGAGGAGCCTGCATGACATGCCTCTCTGGTCATGGCAGCCGCACTCCGGAGCACATGCCGCCCAGCCATTTGCTCAGCCTCCAAGACCAGGCCGCCAGCACAGGCACAGGCATGCACCCACCCTCCCGCAGCTCCGCCGCCTCGGCCCGCAGCCCCTCCAGCTGCTGCTCCAGCCCCTTGAGCGTGACCGCTGCGTTGGAGGCCTTGTCCTGCGCTCGCCCCGCATCCAGCTCAGCATTCACCCTGGCCGGGGAGGGCGGCAGGGCAGGTAGGTTGAAATGCGCCTGGAGAGGATCAGAGGCCAGGCAGACGGGCGTAGCATTCTCGCACCCTGAGCATCATGGAAGCAATGCTTCAGCAGCTGCATGCTGCACAAGCCAAGGGCAGCTGGCAGGCATTGCCCACCTCAGAAGGTGCTCCGCCTGCAGTCGCTTGTGCAGGTCCTTCACTCGCTCCTGTTGGGTTGAAAGCAATGCACGGCGCGTGTGCACATGTGCATGCTTCGCGGGGCATATGGTGCTGTTCTGGCTGACTGGCCGGCACTGGAAGCATGCTGCCCCGCAGCACTCGAGAGCTCAGTGGTGGCAGCCTGCGCCTGCACCCACCTGGTGCGCCGCCTCCAGCTCCGCCCGCCCCCGGCACTCCTCGGCCAGCCGCTCCCGCAGGCCCAGCAGCCGCTCCTGGGGGCGCAAAATCATGTGTGTGTCGGCCATTAGGGTTGGAGGGGCCAACAGCAGGTAGCGTGCATGCTGGCTGCACGAGGACACCACCCATTTGCTGCGTCTGCATGAACATGCTGCGGGTGCGGCGCAGCCAACTAAATCTCCTTAGTGCACCACCCACTGCACCTCCCCACCTGCTCCGCCTTGAAGCGGCCAGCCAGGGAGAGGAGCTCGCCGCGGAGCGCATCCGCCTCCCGCTCCCGCTCCGCCTGCACCTGCGCCAGCTCCGCCGCCAGCGCGGCGTTGTTGCCACGCAGGTCGCGGACGGCGGTTTGTGCAGCCGCCGCCTGCGCCTTGGCGCGCTGGCCATCCAGTGCGCGGGCGCCGCTGCCGCCGGCCAGCAGGAAGTTGCGGGGGTCGGTGTGGCTGCCCGAGGCCAGTGTGGCACCCGCGGTGTGGGGCCGCGGCGCCGGCGCGGCTGTCACCGCATGCACGGCGGGGATGGTGCCGCCCTTGCTGCTGACGCGCGACGTGCCTGCGATGAGGTGTATGACAGAGCGGCATTTGTTGCTGGGAGGGCGGCTGCGGCCTCGTCACCCGCAGGCGTAGGCGGCACACCGTTGCGGCGGCGGCAGCGGCGGCGGTGGTTTGGGGCCTCACCCCGCTTCGTGCGGCTCCGCGGGCTGTGCACGATGAGGACGGTGGTGTCGCCCAGCGCCTCCTCAGACGAGGAGTTCTCGAGGGGCACCGCCAAACTGAACTGTAGGTCGCCCGTCATGCCTGTCCTCGCCGCGTGCCTCAGTCGCCTTGTACGCGGGTCAATTGGCTGTGGAACAGGCGCTGGAGGGTCCAAGGGAGGGAGAGACCTGGTTGTTCCCCATGCAGGACAGACCTCACCCGCTCTGCTTTGCCCGTCGGGCGCTACCCCCGGCCCCCCCGCCTGCCCAGGCACTGTACCGCTGCTCCGGGGGCTCGCCGCCCTCACCCAGCCCCCCCACAAGCGCCGGTGGACGCCGCACCATGCAGGGCCTGCTCACACGCGCGGCGGCAGCCGCCGCCAGCAGCAAGGCCGCGGCCACTGCGGCTGCCGGCACGCGTGCAGCCAGCTCCGCCGCCTTTGCGGCGCGCCCCGCCCAGAAGGCGGGGCTGGGCAAGGGCCTGTCCCACACCGCGCGCTCCTTCCAGGCCCAGGCAGCGGCCACAGACCTTCCCCTGCCCGTGCCTGTGGCGGCGCCGCCCTCAATGTGAGGCCCCCTGTGGTGCCGGCGTGGTCCGGGAGCCGCCGCCGCCCGCGTTTGCTGCCGCGCGGCCCCGCACGCCCGCGCCCACCATCCACCCCTGCCCCCCTCGCTGCAGCGACTCGGAGCGCGATGCACGCTCCATCAACGATGCCGGCGTGCAGTTCAAGTTCCTGGTGCCCTCCAGCGTGGTGGGCGCGGTGCTGGGGCGCGGCGGCGCCACCGTGGCGGCCATCAAGCGCGAGACCGGCGCCTATGTGCAGGTGTGCGGCCACATGCAGCGGCGCAGCTGGTGTGGACAGCAGGCAGTGGCGATCAATGAACCGCCTCTGCGGGTGTGACCGGCTGAGACTGCTGCGGCAGCTGCGGCCGCCGACCGTGCCGCCTGCCCGCCGACCGCACCGCACATCCGCTGGCCTGCCTGCCGCCTGCTTGCTGCCCTGCTGCCGCGCCTCACCCCGCCCCGATAATCCCCGCCCTGGCGCCCGCAGTTCACGCGGCCCGGCACCGCCACCAACTCCCCCAAGGACCGCATGATGATTGTGGCGGTGGAGCGGCGCGACCAGCTGGCCAAGGCCATCAGCATGGTGCTGCAGGTGCGCAGCTCTGTGGATCTGCTGCCTGCAGGTGGTGCATGCCAGCTGGACGAACTGATGTTTTGGCATTGTCCTGCCGATTGTGATTCTGAGTGGCCGGCAAGCTGCCGTGCCTGACATGGGTGCATGTGCTGCCACGCTCCGCTCGCTGCCGCGCAGGCCATTGAGCGGGAGGGCGCGCTCGACAAGCTGCGCACCAAGCAGTTTGCCGCCGACAAGCTCTTCCTGCAGCAGGTGCGCAGCAGCGAGTGCAAGGGGGGCAGCAACGGCGGCAGATTGGTTGCGCTATGGACAAGGAGGCATCGACAGCTGTCGGATGCCGTGCACCACGTGCTGGCCTGCTTTGCCCGCTTCCTGCGCACTGCTGCTGGGCAGGAGGTGCTCCATCTTGCTGACAGACCCCACAAACACACTCCACTGCCTGCCGCCCCGCAGGTCATCCCTGCCATGTGCGCCGGCAAGGTGATGGGCCCCGGCGGCGAGGCCATCAAGGCGCTGTCCGAGCGCTGCGGCTGCAGGTGCGGCTTGCGGCACGGCCACGGCTGCAGAGTTCGGGTCTGCGGCTGTCGGCTTGGCGCACCCGGCTGTTCCTCCTGGGGGTGCCTGCCGCTCGCTGCCAGCTGCCCGCTCCCATCGCTCACCTGGCACCTGCCATGATCCCTTCCCTTTAACGCGGTGCTGGAGGGCAAGAAACAGCCGCCGCTAGTGTGGCGACTCCCCAGCCACATGCCGCTCACCGCTCACCCACCCTTCCTCTCCTCTCCTGTCTTCTCCGCAGCGTGGTGGTGGAGGGCAAGAATGCCAACGCCGCCTTTGTGCCCTTCCGCCTGGTCAACTACCTGTGCCCCGCGCCCGCCTCGCTGGCCGCCGCGGTGGCCGACGTGGCGGAGCTCATCTGCCAGGAGGACAAGTATGAAGCCAGTGAGTGGCTACAGCCCCTGGTGTGGTGCACTGGGACTGTGGACTGTGGGGTCGACAGGCGGCACAATGCACCTCACATCCGGGCTGGGAGGGCGCGTGCCTAAACTTGCCCTGCTTGGCTGCACCGCCTGGCTGTTGTTACCGCCATCCTAACCCGGCACCGCCCGCCCTTCTCCCCCCTGTGCCTTGCAGGCATCCGCGATCTGACCTCTGTGTGCTTCCGCATCATTGAGATCCCGGAGCGGCGCGTGGGCGCCCTGCTGGGCCCCAGCGGCAGCCACATCAAGAGCCTGCAGGTGCGGGGATGCGGTTGGGTGGGGGGTGGGCCGTGGGCTGTGGGCGCAAGCAGATAGTGAGGAGGCAGCGAAGTAGCATGCTTGCAGGTGTTTGCAGGTGTCTTTGTGACCCGCGTGCAGCTGCATGCAAGCCGCTTGGTGCCTGCCGATGCCGTTGCTGACCAGCCTGCTGCGCCTGCCGCCCACAATCTGTGCAGGAGGTGCTGCGGTGCAAGATGGGCGTGGCTGACAACTCCAGCAAGCCCGGCAGCCGCTTCGTCAGGTTCGCCGAGCTGCCGGCTCTCTGCACAGCCCTTGCAGGGGGCTGTTGCAACTGCCGCTGTGCGCTGTGCTTGCTAACCAGGCTAGTGCATTCAGCCCCGGCTGCTGCCTATGCGGCGCCCGCCGCCCAGCCGCCCACGCCACCGTGGCGCATTTCATGCCTGCCTCCCCTCCCGCCCCTCCTCTGGCTCGCCCTGACCCTGTACCTCCTCCTCCCCTCCCCTCTCCCCTCTGCAGCATCTGGGGCTCCCCCCTGAATGTCAAGGTGGCGGTCGATGTGGTCATGCTGGCCACCGGCCTCCTGCAGCAGCAGCTGGCGGGCGACAGCGGCAGCGCGCCCTCCACCCCCCGCAGCGCGCGCTTCCCGCCATCCCTCTCCCCCTCCGTTGCGCCCTCTGTGAACGGCGACGCCGAGTAAGGCGCTGGCTGCGCAGGGGCCTGGAGGAGCGGCGGAGGATGCCGGCTTGACGATGTGCAGCCAACCCAAGCGGCTGCAGCTGGCCCCCCAGAACTCCTGCCCTCTCGCACGTGCTTGGCCGGCTGATGCCGGCCAAACAGCCAGGCTTGATGGACGGTTGGATGGATGGAAAGTGATGCAGGAGGCGGCGGGCAGCGGCCGGCCGGCACACAAGGCACGCATTGGTGCGCTGCCGACCGGTCTCGCCGCCCGCTCGTGCCAGCATGCCACCCCCTCAGACCTTCTCGGGGCGGCTGCCTGCTGCCTGCATGGCAGCAGGGCGCCACCCCTGTGCATGATGCTGCTTATTCCCAATTCCTTCTGCCCCAGCCCCCGTGCACTGCACACCCCGCACCGCACGTTTCAACACAACAACACCCCAACCCCTTTTCCCTTCTGCTGTTGCCGTCCCCCCGCTATGTTTTCTGATTGTCTTGCAGCTCCCGGCTCCCCCGCTCCTTTTCATGCTAGGTTTAGGCAGCACTATGCTTTCCGCTGCGCGCGCCGCGCCGTGGCAGCGCAGCAGCTATACCCCTCAATAGCGCGCCCGGCGCGCTCTCAGAACCCCTCCTTGACTTTTCGCACAGCCGTTGCTTCCGCTTGAATTTTATTACATCGCCATCGCTACGCATACAACCAACGCACCGGCCCTGTCAACGCCCCTCTGATCACAAGCCAAGGCACACAGTGGGCAAGGACACTAAGGAGCACCATGAGGGTACAAAAGGATGGCATGCAGGATACACGGCGGCAGGCTGCTTACATGGCGCATGACAGCTGTGCTGCTGCTGCCTCTGCTGGCCTCTGGCTTTGGTCTTCTCACTCCTGCTGCTGCTCCCCCTCACTCCTGTGCGACGCCCGCCCGCGCCTCGGCGCGCGCTTTCAGCGCTGCGTTCATGGCATGAAAGCCCTTCTCCGTGTCTGCCAGCATGCCGCCCATGAGCGGCAGCAGCAGGCCGCTGAACTGCTCGCCGTGCACCAGGCGGCACGCGCTCTCGCCGGCAGCCTCCAGTCGGAAGAAATGGCGGCCTGAAAACAGGCCAGGGATGGCAAGGGATCCCTGCCACACCAGCTCGGCGTTGGGCTCCACTGCAGGCGCAGGCGCAGGGTGGAGGGTGGGGCGCGGCCGGCAGCTTGAGCAGGGCTTTGAGCTGCACGGGCGCACCGAGGGCCGGCAGAGCAGCCTTCTGGTGTGCGGGGTGGTACCCGCAAAATGCACCTGCTGCTCAACCCAGCAGGCCGCACAGCCACCGGGTGCAGCCCCAGCCCCCAGCCCTCACCCGTCAGCACGGTGGGCTTGAAGGTCCAGGCGCCGCGCCCTGGAGGTTGGGCAGTGACCACCAGGCGCTGCCCCGGCTCCAGCTTTCCCTCACACTTGGTCAGGGTGGGGTTCCACTCGGACCAGGCGGCGGTATCAGCCAGCACCGCCCACACCACTTCTGCCGGCGCCAAGATGTCCACGGTGGTCTCCAGGCTGCGGTTGAACATGCTGCGGCTGTGGATACTGCTTGTTGACTAAGGTCCAGCTGCGGGGGGAGAGGAAGCTAGGCGCAGGTGGGCGGCGGCGGCAGCGGCGGCGGCGGCACTAACGAGGAACAGAGCGGCTGCTCGCCGCTGTGCTGCAGCTGATCGGTCGGCACACACGCTTCAGTGCGTTCAACGCGCACCCAGGCGCTGCCCCAGGTCTGGGGTAGCCAGCAAAGTTGCAAGTTGCAGTGCGAGGTGCCACGGGTTTGCCAGCTGGATCGCGCTTTGGAAGCAAAAACGGAGGTGGTTGATAAGAGGTGCCCAGCGAATCCCAGCATCCTGACCACCTGGCGCGGCGGCGGCGCCAGCAGCCAGCAGCGGAGGGTAAGGTAGGCGTCAGCATCCCGACCAGGGACAGGCTGGGGCATCGCCAGGGGCAGAACTGGCAGGGTGATAACATCGGTCAAGGGATTGCAGACAAGTCTCTTGCCGGCGATGGGAGTAACGGCGGCCAGCGCCGCGACGCGGCTTTGTGCCGCCGCCAGGAAGCGGGAGCCTCCATGGGCGCGACCCCATGCTCTGATTGTTTCCAGCCGTGGTGTACAACAAGCCGCAGGGCAGCCAGGCGCTTTCACGCCGCTTTGGCCTCCTGCCGAAGCGCGCCATGTGCCGCCTGTGGGCTGCCCGCTTGACCGGCCCGCTGCTCGCGTTGCTGCTCGTGGCGGCTGCAATGGGTGAGGCCCGTCAGAGCGCCGCGCAGCGCCCAGGGGTGGTGCCAGCCTCTCTTCGCCAAGGTGCCTCCCCGCGCCCTCCACCGCCACAGGCCGTGCAGAAGGAGCCGCTCCAGCACCCGCACTAGCACCCGAGAGCGACTGCCTGCTGCCTCCGGCCGCTGCCGCCGACGGCGATGCGGGCGGCGTGGAGCTTGGAATGGAGCCGCTGTTCAGCTTTGGACTGATCGCAGACGCGCAGGTGCAGTTTTGAAAGTCTCTGCTCTGTTTCTAAACAAGCTTTCAAGTGTGATTGGGCGGAGAGAGAGAGGAGGGGAGGGGAGGGTGCATGGCCGACGCACAGCGCATGGCCGGTGGCAGCCAGCTGAAACCCATGGCCGCCATGGATTTCAGCTGGCTGCCACCAGCAACCCCACTGCACCCCCACTGCACCCCCACTGCACCCCCACTGCCGCTCCCCTCCTGCCACCCTGCTGCAGCACTCGGACAAGCCAGATGGCACAGACGACCTGCCGCGGGTGCAGCGCTACCGCCTCGCGCCCGCCAAGCTGGCGGCGGCGCTGCAAGAGTTCCGCAATGCCACGCAGCCGCTGGCCTTTGTGCTGCACCTTGGAGACTTGATTGAAGGTGACTCACTCGGAGTGGGGTGCCTGGGTTATAACGCGGGGACTTCCCTCGACCCAAGGAATCTAGGTGTCACTGCTGCTGCTGTGCGGCACGCTACACCAGCGCCTCACAATTGCCCCCGTGGGTGCTGTGCCCACTGGAGCAGGCAACAAGGGCGGGCAGGCGCTGACGGTTGGCGAGCTGGACCGCATGGCGGGCATTCTCGATGAGGAGCTGGGGGTGAGTTTTTTTTGTTGGCTCCCAGCGTGTTCATCCCAAACTGGCAAGCTTGGTCATTGCCTCCTGCAGCACAGATTGCTGTGTGGCATCTGGCCCTGCTGAGACGTCTCTGCCACCGCCTACCTTGCTTGCTTGCTGCTGCAGGGTGAGGTGCCCGCCTTCCATCTGTTGGGCAACCATGATGCGGCGGCGCCACGCGACACGTACCTGACGCGCCTGCGCTTCCCAGCCGCTAACGAGAGCCGGGGATACTACAGGTGAGGGGCTGGCCCACAAGAAGAACAACAACAACGGAATAACAGGAAGAAAACGGTGCGGCGCTGGCGTTTGACATCCAAGCGTTGCCACAGCACCGAAATCCATGGCATCAAAATTGGCTCTCTGTTGTCCATTCTGTGCCCCTCGCCCTGTATCCCTGCAGCGAGGCGCTGCCGGGCGGCTGGCGGCTGCTTGGGCTGGACACAAACGAGCTCAGCCTGCACAGCGGGTTTGACAACGGCTCGGCTGTGGACCGAGAAGCGCAGGTCGGCCTGGTTGGGTTGTACGATCTTCGGCACACGGCACCACAGTGCAGGGAGCTGACAGAGCTGCCTTGCGGCGTGCAACGCATTGTTGGCTGCTCCTCCTGGCCGCTCGGCAGGACAGGACGCGGTACTGCCAACTTCTGCACCGGCCACCCTGTTACGCTGCTGGCCCATGCAGGAGTATTGGGCAGCGCACCCCAAGTCAGCAGCTGAGCCGCAAATGAGCAGCTGGAATGGAGGCATCACTCGGGAGCAGCTGGCCTGGCTGCAGCGCGAGCTGGCGGCGGCTGAGGCGGCCGGGGAGCGAGTGATTGTGGCATCTCACAACCCGCTCACCCCTGGGGCGGGGCCGGACGACCACCTGGCATGGTGCGCACGTTCTTTCATTCCTTGTGCTCCTTGTCCTGCTTAGGGTGCGTATGGCTGCAGGCGAGCGGTCCTGCTGCCGTGCTGCCGGCAGTCTTCCATTGCTTCCGGTTGAACTTGCTGGGCTGCTGCACAACCTACAGCTTGCAGCATGCTCCTGCATGCTAAGGCGTCACCATTGCGCACCCTCAACTGGCTCACGCTCCTTTGCCACCGGGCTTGCAGGAATTGGCGGGACATTGAGGCAGCGCTGCTGGCCTCCCGCGCGTTTGCATTGTCACTCAACGGTGGGCGCAGCAAGGGTGCAAAGCGCTGGGAGCTAGCTGCCAGCCTGCCATGGGCTGGGGGTGCACCAATGTGCTATGTTGCACACCACTCATGCACACGCTGCAACGCGTGGCATGCCCTAACCACCTCGGCTTGCCCCCCTGCTGCCCTCACCGGTGCAGGGCACTACCACCCAGGCGGCTTCACCTGCCGCGGCGGGCGCGGCTGGGTGGGCGTGCAGGCCATCCTGGAAGCCCCCGTGGACGGCAACGCCTATGCGCTGGTGCACGTCTACCCTGACCGCGTCGTAATTGACGGCAGGGGAACCGACATTCCCAGCCGCAGCCTGGCCGTGCCTCCAGCCTGACACCCCCCAGCGCACGCAATTCATTGCAAGACATAGTGCCCTATCAACGCCCCTGTGATCATGCGCTTACGAACTGACAAATGACGCTGTCCGTAACAAAATCCTCTGCTAGTTGCTACTTTACAATAGTGGGTGGACGAGAAAGAAGCTGCTGGGGGCTACCAATCGTGCCGTGGGCTCCAGCTGCCGTTTGTGAGCTGCACGCCGCGTGGCAGGAGCACACCTGCAAGGCACAGGGCAGGCCACACGATGTGATTTCAGCACTTGCGCAGCTCGAGCCCACACCCTCGCACCCATAGCCAGCCCGCAGCTCTGCGGCTGGCACACATGACCCTCCCAGCAGCAGCAGCGCACCCGAGTGCCACTGCACTGTGACGGGCGCCGCCGGGTGCCGCAGCTGCATGGCTTTCGACAGCCGGCCCCGCATGTTGACCTGCGCACTTGATGGGGGGTTGAGGCATGACGGAGGACCTGCAATCTTAGAAGCGTAAACAATGGCAGTGCCTGCCACCTTGGCAGGCAAAAGGTAGCACTGTGCGTGCCAACAGTTGCTCTCTATGCAAATGGGTCTGACCCCCTCTCCGCCCGGCTAGGAGCAGCGTGTTCCCCACCTCTGGGCTAGCGGGAGCCTCAGTGAACTTCAGCCAGCAGTCGCCCTTGGAGTGGCTGCGGCAGCAGACAGGGCACCGGTGCATCAGGCGAAGGAAGCCGCAATGTGCAGGCACATGGCCGAGGGGCAGGGTGGCAAAGAGGTGCCGGAGGGCTTGTGCATGAACCAACAACCAAGCGCGGTGTTAGATGACCGCCCAACCAAGGCTTGCCCGGCCAGCCAGCTGCCTGGAAAACTCACGAGTGGGCATCCGGCTCGAAGCACTTCTCGTCTGAGCAAAACGCAAACGCGTTGCAGGGCAGGCGGCTGAACACTCCGGCTGCAGGGAAGCGGGAGAGCAGTGAGCAGGTGAGGTGGAGAGGGGAGAAGGCCACCAGCGGGGCTGCCAATGCCGCCGGCGCACCACCCAGTTGATGTGCCTGCCCTGAGCACAGCAGGGCCTGCAACAGCACAGCTGGCGCATTCCCACACGTGTCCAACTGAAGCACTGCCAGACTCACAGTCGCCCTTGGGCACGTGCTGCCGGCACGCCTCCGCGCACTCTTCTACGCTCCTCTTGGTGTTGCCGATGCCCCAGGCGACTGTGATTCGCAGACGAGGCAAGCACTGAAATGCAATGAGCGGCGCGGCAGCGAGGCGCCACGGCAAGGAAAGCAGAGACGGGCACCAAACACAGCACTCGCCAAACGCAGTGCATGCAGCCGCGGCTATTGTCACCGGCCTTCTCCCGCTGCTTGCCGCCCCCACGTTAATTGCAAGGGCCCACGCAGCGCAGTCAGCGTGCCTGCTAGACCATCATAGTCTGCATGCCGCTCGATGTGGATGTCTAGATCGTCAGGCCTGGGCTTGGTTTCCTGCCAGCAGCGAGCACCCAACAAGCGGGGCAGGCAGGCAGGAATGAGGTTGTCGATGGGGTGGGGGTGGGAACAGCGGCCGTACCGTTGAAGCCCACAGGGCCAACCAATTGCAGCCTGGTGCATGGACGGCGCGCTTCAAATCTGTCGGAATGCTCGGGGCCACCCAGCCTGCATCACCCACCTGCCACCACTTGTTGGTCGGCGAGGCCTCCAGGCAGTCTGGCTTGACGTGTGCATAGCCATCCACCGCCGGGCTGCCGCACACCCGCATCTGCATTAACCTTTGCATCTCGCTCACATCCGGAAGGCCACGCTGCTGCTGCTGCTGCTTCTGCTGCTGCTGGCTGCCGCCAGATCTCCGGCCTGCGCAGAGTGGCAGAGTGGAGCCTGATGTATCGCAATAGGGCAGTCCCAATGCAACGATCTGGCCTCTCCAAATGCCTTCCAATCACTTGAAGGAGGATTTGCTGCAAGCAGGTTTACGCCCCATATAGGGCCATGTTGAGGAGCCAATCCCCCACTGCTTCGCTCACCTGCTGCTGCTGTTGCTGAGCCCCCGCCGCTGCCGTTTGCCGCTGTGCCCAAGCTGATGACCCTGCCGTGCGTGATCTCAAACACCAACGATGCCAGCAGGAACGCCAGCAACGCAGCACCCAGGAAGGGTATCAGCAGCCGGACTGCCGTGGAGCGCGCTCGTTGCTGCCCGCGCTCAGCGGAGGCGCTGCCCATCCGAGCGGGCGTACTAGACGACTCGAAGGGCGGCGGCGGCGGCGGCGGCGGCGGCAAGCGGCAGGTGTGGGCGATGCGCCGGCTGGGAGGTCTGGATCAATTTACGATGTTTCCCGAGCCTGTGATCGGGCCTGCAATCGCTACGGAGCCGCAGGGGAGGCGTGGCAAAAGGGGTCCGCCTCGCTGGAGGGCTGGAACCGGTGCTGACCGGTTTGCAGCTAAATGGAGCGCATACCAAGCGATCTGAAGCCATCAGAGCGGCCCTGCTGCACCGTGCTGCGCCTGTGTCAGCTGGCTGCTAAATGGCAGCCACCTCGCGGCCCCTTGCAAGCTTTATGGCGTTTCCCAGGCTTGCACGCAGGCTTATAGCTGGTTTAATCGTACTGGGAGCGCTGTTGGTACTGCGCAAACCCGCTTCCGAGACGCAAGTTTCGTCAGGGCGGGAGATGGAGGCCAAGGCCCGCTACATAGATGTGGCCGGCATTAGAGTCAGGGTGCTAGAAGTCCCAGGGAACTCCGATGCTTCAGGTGAGCGGGCGCCGCCGCTGCGCTGCCACCGCTCGCGCGCTGCTCCACCCACCGGCAGATTTCTTTCATCAACGCTCGCCCCTTGCTCATCCCTCCGCAGCCACCGTGGTGCTGCTGCACGGCCAGTCCTTCCAGGCCTCCACCTGGCAGGAGTGCGGCACGCTGCAGGCCCTGGCCAAGCACGGTGTGCGAGCGGTGGCCGTCGACCTGCCAGGTGCGTCGGCTTGTTGAGTGCGGGCTGCGTGCTGGGCTGCTGCCTGACTGCGCATGCTCAAACCGCACCTGCAGATCACTACGGCCCCCATGCTGCTTGCTGCTGTTCACCTCCACCCGCCAATTCATCTTCATCATCCTGTTCACAGGATATGGAGTGACAGGGGGCCACTCGCTAGCCCTTGAAGAGCGGCCCGCCTTCCTAGAGCAGCTGCTCAAAGCACTGGCTGTGCGGCAGCCGCTGGTACTGGTCACGCCGTCCATGAGCGGCAGCTACGCGCTGTGAGTGCTGTGGGGCGCTGTGCCTGCTGTGGGGCGCCGTGCTGTGCCTGCTGAGTGTGCGGCAGCTGCGCGCTGTGAGTGCTGTGGGGTGCTGTGCCTGCTGAGTGTGTGGCGGCAAGTGCTGCGGCGGGCGTGCTGCTGGCGGCGGGCGGCGGGCGGCGGGCTGCCTGCTGGTTGGGGGAGCGTCAAGCAGCACAGGCAGCACGAGTGCTGGCTCGCCTTGATATCGCCTGGAGTAAGAATCCATTAAACTGGCTGCACTTTGTACGGAGCTTACCCCAGCAACCGCACACAGGCTGGGCTCGCGGTGATGCCTCCCTGTGACAGATGCGGCCTTCCCTGGTTCTGTTGCCTGTCACTGCAGTCCCTGGATCAGCAGCCACCCGGACGAGCTAGCCGGCTGGGTGGCCGTGGCACCCGTGGGGCTGTCCCTGTGGACGCACCCACCTGCCCAGAGCAAGGTGGGTGGTGCCAGTGTATCTGGACGCCTGTCGGCTGCATCTCTGTGCCTGCATCCTTGACGCGGTGTGCACATTGCACAATGCCATGGCTTTCTTGCTTGCACCTGCTCCACACCGACCCGCTGCTGCTGCTCCCACCCTGATCTGCAGACCAAGGTGCTGGCGGTGTACGGTAGCCGGGATGCCATGCGCTCCGACTATGCCCTGCTGGAGGATAAGATGCCCCAGTCGCAGGTAGGTGCACAGCACGCCATGTGTGTTGGTCGGTTGGTTGGTTTGGAGCAGCTGGCAGCTGCTCCCGGCAGCGGTGCACCTTGTGCATGGCGAGCTCAGGGCCAGGTGCGGCGGTCGCAGCTGGTGGAGGGAGGCTGCTTGTAAACGGTGGCGGAACAAGCAGCACTGCTCCAACCAGTGTGGATGGGCTCGTGAGAGGCGAGATAGAGCTGGGGGTAGAATGAGAATGCTGCCAAGCCACAGCCAGGGATTTGTTGTGAAGGCTGCGCACTGCCCCTCCCGCTTCCCTGCAGTTCCTGTTGATCCCGGACGCGGGGCACGCCTGCTACCTAGACAACCCAGGCCAGCTGCTCTGCACGTGTTGTTGGTGGCCCTGCTCCTGCTTGTTGCATAGGCACAGCAGGGCCTGGAAGCAGGCTCGTGCTGGGCCCATGTGTGGTTTTGTGGAGAGAGCAGCTCCACCTGGGCCCCAGCTGCAGCCGCAGTCAGCCGGTGGAGCTCCATGCCATCAGCACACTCACTGCCCCTTTTTTGCACCTTCCACCGCCCTTCCATGTGCAGCCCTGTTCAACCGGGAGCTCATCCGCTTTTTAGAGAACGAAGTGGAAGGCTGACGAACCAAGTGGCAGGCTGGGGCAGCAGCAGCAGTGGCGGCAGCAGCAGCGGCAGTGGCGGCGGCAGCAGCAGCGGCGGCGGCGGCAGCAGTAACAGCGGCAGCGGCAGCAGCAGTGGTGCCACCAGGGGGAGTGTGGCCAGGCTCCATTGGCCACTGTCACGCGGTTTTGGACACGTTGCAAATGCGCATTTCCACGTCCCATGTGCACATGTTTCCTGCCACATCCACAGGTCGTTGACATCTGTTTGTATACCAACACACAAGGGGTTGACCAGGGGTGGCAGGCCGCAGCGAGGCATGGCATGCAATCGGCTGGGCACCCGAATGAACACACGTACAAGGCTAAAAGAATGGAGCAGGAGCTGCAGGGTAGGGAGACACAGCAGGGCATTCGTAGGCAGACGGATGAACAGGGTTGCTAGGTGGGGTTGCATGTTGACAGCCGCGGCGCTCAGTAATGGGGGGACTCGAGAGCAGCGCGTTCAGAGCATGGATGTTTCAGAGCAGGACGTTCTGAGCAGGATGCCGGTTTAGGAGGGTTCCAGTTGTACTGGACGGTACTGTTCATTCAGGGCGCTATCATTTGACTTTGTTGTTCTCGCCAACCCCCTCGGCCAGCCACGTGCGGCGGCCCACAGGGGGTGACACCACCGCAGGGCTGTCTACCGCCGTCGAGGGCGTGGCCGGCGGGCTGCGCGCCTTGCTGCTGCCGCCGGTGCCGCCATTGCCGGCCGCCACGCTGCCGCTGTTGCCGCTGCTGGACCCGGCTGGTGCCAGGGCGTCTGCCTGCACCGCATACCGCTTGGCCGGGTCTATCTGGGCCGACATTTTGCTGGCGGCGTCAGCGCCGTGCGTGAGCGCTTGCCTGGGAGCGAGAGGTGGATGGGGCCAGGAAGCACGCCGTGAGATCAGTGTTTTCAGCAGTGGCTGCCAGGGAGCCTGCTTGCGGCAAGGCAGGCCGTGTGACTCCCTTCTGCTCGCTTCAGCACCCTGCCGGGCACGTGTTGTTCAGTTAACCTTCAACACGTTGTTTCTTTGTCTAGCAAGCGGCGCACCTGATGACACGCACGATGCCGTGCATCCACATGAGCTGCAGCACGTACAGCAGGGCCAGCAGGGCATTCACGCCCCAGTAGATGGCCGGGAAGTCCGCCAGCACGTACGGTATGACAGTTCTGCACATAAGTGGCAATGGGAGGGCGGAGCAGCGCGGGTTGAGGGCCAGGCAGCCGGCCTCCATGCCAGTACGCACCAGAGCAGCCAGGCCGCTGTCCTTCTAATCCAGAAGGCAGGCAGCACCAGGCACAAGCATTGCACTGCCGCTGCCGCTGCAGTGAGCACGCCGTGAGCCGAGCAAGGCGGGCTTGGGCACCGCCCAGGGCCCACAGCAGACCAGCACATAGAAAACGAAGCAGCGAATGGACAAAGACAGACGCCCAGGCATTGATGGGCCCACCTGGAGTCTGCAGCACCGCCCAGGGCCCACAGCAGACCAGCGCATGGCAAACAAAGAAGCCGACGAGGCAGGCATTGATGGGCCCACCTGGAGTCGAGCAGGGCGGGCTTGAGCACCGCCCAGGGCACCAGCAGGACGCGCGACACAAAGAAGACGGCTGCAAAGACGAGGAAGCCGCCGATCTTGAGGGGGCCCAGGGACAGCTGGTTGCAGATCTTGGCAGCGTGCAGCAGCGGGTTGGCTGCGGCAGGGGCGGGGAGGGCAGCGGCAGGGTGATTGATGCACAGGCATGTCAAGCAGAGAGGTACGTAGCGACACAAAGGCCTTCCAGCGCAAGGAAGCAGGGTGGCGTACAGCCATGCCACGCAGCACGCGTGGCACACATGCTGCACATAATACGGCCGTGAGAGTGCTGCCAGGCACCCTCAAGCAGCCGTGTGCGCCTAACCCGTGCGCGCATGGCTCCCAGCCAGGGCCGCTCACACGTGGCAAGCACAGCACAGCCAGGACAGCAGCACCAGCAGCAGGTAAGCAAGCGCGTCCCGCAGTGAACAAGTTCAGTCCTCGCAGCCACTCACACACAACCCCACAACAAATTTATTTCTCGCAGCCACTCACACAAACAAATCACAAAAAAAGCAAATATTTTATTCCTCGCAGCCACTCACACATGGCAAACACTGCCAGGACCACGGTGCCGATGCGAGTGAGGTTGGCGCCTGCGGGCGGGGCAGCGGCAGGAGGATTGCTTTGGTTAGAGGAGCAGCCAGCCAGGGGCAGGGGGCAAATGGACCCCTCCTGCCCACTGCACCGGCTCAGCTCGCACTGCCGCGCCTGCACCACGCATACTCACTCAGACCTCTGCAGTAGCAAAGGCATACAGTGATGCAGCACACCGCGGCGCACCAAAGGCAACAAGGATGGGGCCCCGAGAGGGCACCAATCCAGCAGGCATGCCACCCGTTCCACCCCACACAGAGCTAACTACCGCAGCCTGTGTCCGCCATAAGGGTGTCGCACCGTAGGATACAAGGATGAGGGCGAGCGAGGCGCAGTGGTGGATGACCATGTCGCGCCCGTCGGGCAGGCCATAGCGCAGCACCGGCTTGAGCAGCCTGCACAGCACAGGCACGGGAAGGGGTCAGCTGACATGCAGCAAACAGCGCAACACACAGCTTGAACAGGTTGCACAGCAATGGCACGGGGATCGATCTGCCATCTTGGAAACAGTGCAACAGCTTGAGCGTGCGGTTGGGGCGCGCATGCTCAGCGCCCATGCAGGAGCCATGTCAGCTGCAGCGGCGCAGCGGCGCAGGCGCAACAATGCAGCCCGCATCTCACATGTGCAGGTACCAGGCCAGCTCCAGCTGGTAGTAAGCGGTGACAGCGGGGTCGGCGGCCAGGTTGGGCCACCCCGCCAGGCAGGCGCGCGTGTCGAGGAATGTGCAGCCGCCGTTCCTGCAGAGCCACCAGAAGCATGGGGAGTCTGCAGTTATAGCACCGCAGCAAGGAAACGCACGCGTGCGGCAACAGTGTGCAGCCCCCATGCCTGCGGGGTTGCACAGATGCGAGGGCAGCAGCAGCCGCTGGCCAACACGCTGGCTGCGCGCCAGCGACAGAAGCAGGCACACAGCACAGCGCAATGCCTCCCCAGCACCCACAGTTCCCAGCAGCACAGCGGTGCAACAAATGACCGCAGGCGCACCTGCGCAGAACCACAAACATGGCTGCTCCCAGCATCAGGGTGTTTCCCAGCAGCACCCAGCCCTCCTCCAGCAGCCGCCGGCCGTCCTTGTGGTGCGCATCCTTGCCGCGCCGCTCCGCCAGGCGCTGCGTCGGCTCGCGCAGCAGCGCGTTGAAGGCAAAGCGGCACGCAATTACGGCCAGGAGCAGCCTGGGGACAGGGGCAGCAGGGTTGGATTGGCTGAATGACAAGCGAGCGGTACGCTCGCGGCATTGCGGCACAACGAGGGGCGCCTGCCGCCGCCGCCAGGGCGCACGGGGCCGCGCCCCGTGCGCCGACCGCGCGGCATCGCATTTGCTGGGGTGTTCTGGGCAGCTGGGCACGCGCGCAAGCGCCCACAGGCCAAGCAGGCAGGGTACTCACTTCCCGACCGGGGCGGAGTCGAAAACGACGGCTCCACCATGTTCAGCCAACTGGGCCTGCAGCGGAGCGTACTCGGGCCGCTGCCTGCCGTGCAGCAGCCAGGGCAGGAGCGAGAGCATAGTGCACCCGCGTGGGACGCGTGCAGCGGCCTGTGAGCCTTGGTACGCTACCCGAAGCTCATCAGCAGTTCAGATCGAGCGTGCGGGCGCCAGATCTGGGCCTGGGCGGCCAGCTGGCCTTGCCTCGGTGGCGCCGTCGAGGGCGCTGCGCCGCGATGCGCCCAGGCGCCGATTGCGCCCGAGGCATGCAGCTGCAGCACCGGCTCTGTCATGCTGGCATGTATGCCACATCAAATAGTGGTGCTCGAATCAGAGGAGGGTTGGGGCGGGACTCACAGCAGGCGGGAGCCACGAGGGGTGGGGTGCTGCACCGGCAGCCCACGGGCCGACCTCGCGCCGCTGCAAGGCAAGGGTCTGCAGCATGCATGGCTGCGAGTACACAAGGGACAGCCGCTGTGCAGCAGGCTGACATACTCACAGCGCAACAGAAGCACTGGCACAGCAGCACACGCAAAAGAATGCAGCCGCTGCTGCAGCAACCACGGCGGTTTCTCGTCTGCCCGTGCTGCTTGCTGGTGCTCCTGTGCTGCTGACACTACTGCCCAAGGTGGCCAAGTCTATCGGCGCTGCATGCTGTGCCAGATGCTGCAGTTGCCGAAGCACCAGAGCACAGCACGTGCTTCAAGTCCATTAGCAAGCACGACTGGCGGCGGCGGCGGTGGCAGCGGCGGCGGCGAGTTGTGGCAAGCCTGGAGGCATGGCGCATGTCACTGGCGGCGTGTGGTGTATCGTTTGTGCGATCATACCAGCACTGAGCGCTGCAGTAAGCGAGCGGAGGCACGCTGCAGCTCCCAAAGAGCGTGCTGTGCTGAGGTCAGCCAGCACGGTGGTTGCGCCTGTGCAGGGGGGCGCCCGTCGCCACCCTTGCACCACCAGGGGCGTGGATCTACTGCAGGATCAGGCTTGGAAGGGGGAGCAGCGAGTGGCTCTCACACCCCCGCCCTGCAGCACATGGGCGATTGGCCCCTCGGCGCAGCACCCCTCTAGCAGTGTAGCAGTTACGCAATGTCGATTGAGCGGGTGTGGCAGCCGCCGTGCGGCTGCGACCCATGCCCCTCCGCCGACTCTGCCGCGCAGCCCCAGCTGGTGCGTGGGCACAACAGGATGCATGTGCGCTAGCAGTCCCCGACATTGCCACTGCGCTGCCGCTGCTGCTGCTGCCGCTGCCGCCGCTGCCGCCACTGCCGCCTTGCTCCACGGCGCGACCTGCTTGGCACACTCCCCCGCCGCCCTCAGGTGCTTTACAACAGCCTGGTGGACCGCAAGGTGCCCTTTGTGCCGGCAGCAGGACCGCAGAGCAAGCAGATCACATGGTACACATGCGGTGAGCATCGTTGCCGCCGCTGCCGCCACTCGCCGCTGCGCCCCCTCAGGCTGCCGTCTGCTGTGCCGCTGCTTGTGTTGCTGCTGCCAGTAAGTCGCATGCATCAGGTGGGGACAGCTGGGGTGGCCCGTGGGCCATGGAGGGTCAGCAGCAGGGCACCAAGGCGGGGTGACCAGCTCAACTCGCCCGCCGCGCCGTCTGCCATACATTGCCGCCCCTTGCCGCACACCTGCCCTGCTGGGGCCGCACCGCTGCCGTCTGCATGCAATAGGACCATGCAGCACCATGCAGTGCAGCTGCAGTGTAGCAGGAGCCTGTGGCTGCTGCACAGCGCGCTGCGCAACACACGCAGTGGGCCGCACCCCCGCCGCTGTTTGTATGTGCAGGACCACATAGCTGCACACCGCTGCGCTGCAGCACAACATTTTTTCTCGCTACCTCTTTCTTGGCTTCTGCCCCAGCATCGGTAGCATGGCTGCTGTCCTGCACTCACTGCGGCGCCCGCCGCTGCCTTCCATTCGTGCAGGCCCAACGGTGTATGACAGCGCGCACGTGGGCCACGCCCGCAACTACCTGTCCTTTGACATTGTGCGGCGGGTGCTGGAGGACTACTTTGGCTACAACTGCCTCTACATCATGAACGTGACGGGTGAGCTGCTTTTGTTACAACTGCCTCTGCTTCTGTCTCAACTGCCTCCACATCATGAACGTGACGGGTGAGGCGTGCGCTGCCGCTGCGGTACGGCTTGGCCTGCCACAGCTTGCCACGTGCTTGCATGCGGGGCTGCAGCCGTCCCTGCCTGTTGCATATGGCTGCACAGCAGATGGAGTGGCTGCCCGCAATGTTTGCACGTTGATTGTGTGCATAGCCGTGGTCAAGAGGCTGCCACAGATGCGCTCTGCTGCTGCTGCAAACTATAGTAGCCCGATACAGCAGCTGCTCCCTGTGCTGCCCACAACTGCAGATGTGGATGACAAGATCATTCTGCGGGCACGGCGCAACCACCTGCTGGCCAGCTACCGCGATGCAGCACGGGTGCGCGCAGCTGCGCTTAGGGGAGGGCTGCCAGTCTGCTGATGCCTGAGTGGCTGCCGGCTGCTTGCCGCCAGTTGACGTCCTGCTGAGTTTGCACTTGCTCAGCTGCTGCCCCTTGCCGCCGCTGTTTCAGGACCCGGCGCAAGTGTATGCCGACGCAAGTGCGGCGCTGGCGGCAGCAGTCGACAAGCAGCGCGGCAAAGTTGCCGAGGCGGAGGCGGCGCTCGCAGAGGCGGCAGCAGACAGCGGCAGCGTTGCAGAGAAGCGACGGGAGGAGCTTGCAACCAACCTGGCCCAGGAGCAGATGCTTCTGGGCAAGCAGCTGGCGGCGGCGGCGGCGCTGGAGGGGGCGGGGGCGGCGGCAGCCATTGAGCGGCAGCTAGAGATTGCGGGGGACGCGCTGGCGGAGGCGCTGGATAAGCAGCTGGGTGCCACGGTGACCGACCCAGCGATCTTCCGCGCACATGCCGCCAAGTGAGGGCCTGCTTGCTGTCCTTGGGGGTGCCAGCGGCTCCATGCATCAGGCGGGTGGGCACATGGGGCGCGTGCCCACCACTCAGTCCCAATTGATTGCAACCCTTTACTAGTACGTTTCGCTGTCCAATTGCTGCAGGTACGAGGCGGAGTTTCTGGAGGACCTGGCGGCCCTGGGCTGCCGCCTGCCCACCGTGCTCACCCGCGTGAGGTAGGGCTGAGGGAGCGGTAGACAGAGGGCTGAAAGGGATACCTGCCTGCCTGCCTGCTGCTGGGTGCTGGGGCTTGTGCTCAAGCAGGGCAGTGCACAGTCATCTATCTGCACCCCCTCACCCCCTCGTTGTGCAGCGAGTACATTCCCGAGATTGTGCAGTACGTGGAGCAGATTGTGGCCAACGGCATGGGCTACGAGTCTAACGGCTCCGTCTACTTTGACACCCAGGCCTTCAGGTGAGGCAGCTTGTTGCTTGCTGTCGTTGCTCAGCAAGGCAGGAGGTGTGGCTGTTGTCTTGGTGGGCGGGTGGAGCACAGTGGGCAGGTTCAGCAAGCACACACACACCTCCGACCCAATGTGCCGCAGGGCGGGCGGCCACACATACGGCAAGCTCAACCCCTGGGCCGTTGGCGCTGCGGCGCTGGCAGGTGGGCGGCCGTGGCGGGGCTGGCTCATTCGCGCAAGATGACCGATCTCAGCTCCCGGGTCTCAGCTCTGCAGCATGCAGCCCCGGCAGCCTGTTTGCCTGCCTGCAGTTGGGCTGAGGGCTGAGGGCCGTATGTCCTGCGGGAATGTCCGCATTGCAGGAGAGGCTGCGGATCCCACGGGCGAGAAGCGGCACCCCTCCGACTTTGCTCTGTGGAAGGCAGCTAAGCCGGGAGAGCCGTTCTGGGACAGCCCGTGGGGCAAGGGGCGGCCGGGTGAGTGCGCTGTGCCCAGTTTTGGCTGCTGCATGGGCATGACATGCATGTGGAGGGCGGTCAAGCTGGGTGGGGGGGAGAAGAGCCCTTCTGGGGCAGCCCCTGGGGCGGCGGGAAGGGGCAAGCGAGGGAGGGGCATGGTGCCGCTGTGTGAGAGGAGGCAAGGTGCGGTGGTGCATGCTTGGTCCTGTCTGCCACCCAGGCACTGCTGTGCCATGGCCAGCCCAGTGGGGCACCCGCCCGCCACGCTCACGGCGCTGCGCAGCCAATGCAAATGCACCCTGCAGGCTGGCACATTGAGTGCAGCGCCATGGCCAGCGCGGTGGCGGGTGACAAGCTAGACATCCACACGGGCGGAGAGGATCTGCGCTTCCCCCACCACGACAACGAGCTCGCCCAGGTGCGGCCTGGCGGCAGGGCAGCGGTGTGTGCATCGGCGGTAGGACAGCGGTGATCAGGGGAGTGAGTGGAAGCGAAGCCTGGATAATTGGAGAGCACCTGCGGCTCTCACACACCCCATGGCAGCTAGCTTGCACAGGCGATGCGCTCTCTGCTGTGCGGCGCAACCTGCAATGCACTTGAGCGGGTAGTCTGGCGACCTGCGTTTGGCGTCACCTCACCAACGGTTGCGCATCACACCCACCCTGCTGCGCAGGCGGAGGCCTACTACCACGCCTGCGGCTGCCAGCAGTGGGTCAATTACTTCCTGCATAGCGGGCACCTGGGCATCGAGGGGCTCAAGATGTCCAAGTCGCTCAAAAACTTCATCACCATCCGGTGGGTGGCATACCAGGGTTCAAGTTGGTTGCCTCAATCTTGATGCTGCTCAATTGCTGAAGGTGCCAAGTGGCTCATAAACCTTGCCACCATCGGGTGGGTTGGAGGAGGCGCACTGCCAACTTGCCAGTCCGGTGTTTGGTATTATTGCCCCGCGTGGTAGGGGCTGTCCGGCTGTGGCGCATCCGTGCACCGCTGAGGAATCACTGGACACCGCACCTGCACAGTGCATCACACCCACACCCCACACACGACCTGCCATGGGCTTGAAACGTGTCCTTCTGCATTGTTCGTGCACACACCAAAGCACAGCGCAGCCGCGCGCCGCCAAGAGGCCCGTTGGCAGGCCGCGCAAGGAGCGAGAAGGTTTCAATCATTGTGCAAAAGCAAGCGCCGCGCCACGCTGCCATGCTGTGGTCTGGCGCAGCGCAGGCGGATGCTCATCTCACTCCCGCCCGCCGCGAGGCGCCGGCTTGGCGGGACTGGGCGCCGCCCACAGCCCACGCCCCATGCATCCCACCACCTGCATCTTCTGTGCACCAATCCATGCACACAACGTGCACCAACCCTAGCCCATCAAGACACGCATGCCTTGCACGTGACCGTGCCCCTGGGCTGGGCGCAGGCAGGCGCCGGAGAGCTAGGCACCAGCTGCTCTCCTGGAGAGCTTCACCCCCCGCCAGCTGCTCTTCTTGCTTCCACATCGTTCTTGCTTCCACATCGTTCCCGCACCGCTGACGTCTTCTGCCTGCCCTGCCGCCCTGCTTTATTGTGAGCGCAGGCAGGCACTGGAGAGCTTCACGCCCCGCCAGCTGCGCCTCATGTTTGCGCTGCAGCCGTGGGAGAAGAAGATGAACTACGGCGAGCAGGTGGGCGGCATTCGGAATGAACTTTGGGTTTTGATTGTTGGAGAAACTGCTGCAGGCGTGGGAGGCAAAGGTGAGCTACCGGCGAGCAGGGGGGCTCTCACAACAGTGAACTGTCCACTGCTGCTTGAGCAGCGCTGGAACTGGGGAGTGAAGACGAATGGCGGCGAGCAGGCGATGATTGAGCGACCCGACTGCCAATGGGAGGAGATGCGCCTAGGAAGCGCCCCTGAAGCCGCCTCTTTGCCCCGTTGCGGCGGTTCCGATATGTACTCACTCCACCTCCCTGCCGGCTCCTTGCTCTGGTATTCAACTTGCAGGCGAAGGAGGAGATGCGCGCCAAGGAGGCGCTGCTCAAAAACTTCTTCGCCAACGTGGACGTGGTGCTGCGCACACAGAAGGTGGCGGCCACCAGCCAGCGATGGGAGGTGAGAGCGCTGCTTCGTTGCACTGGCTGCTGGGTGCATGGGCGGCATGCTGGGCGCACTGGCTGCCAGGTGCTGGCTGCAAGGAGTCACTGGCTGCACGCTGGGTGCACTGGCTGGCTGCTGGGCGTACTGGCTGCCTTGTTGCTGCGTGCCCTGGCCGCCGGCTCTTTAGTCGTCCAGCGGCGGTTGTGGATGGAGTTTGTTTAGAGCGAGACCAGTGCGTGAGGCATGGGGCTGCAGACCTTGAGCATCTCTCACTATCAATCATATCTCTGCGACTCTGCTCTTCCCAAAACAGGAGGAGGAGCGGCAGCTGCAGCGCGAGCTGGACGCCGCGCAGCGGCGCGTGCACGAGGCGCTGTGCGACAACATCAACACCCAGGTTGGCTGCACTGGGCATGCCGGGTTGAAGAGAGTGTTCCAAGGGTGTCAAGGCAGCGCACGCGGTGCCTGCCACCAACCCCCAGGCGGACTTGGTTGCCCCAGCACACAAGCCACGCTGGGCGCGTATTGGCTCCATGTGGAGATGTGGAGAGTGAATTGGTCTTCCAACTGCGTTGACCTTGCAGGCCGCGATGGGTGCGCTGTGCGACCTGGTCAAGGCAGCCAACATTTACCTGGCGGCGCGGCAGGACGCGGCAGGTGGGCTGCTGAACAGAAGTTGGTGCAGGATGTGTTGCACTCTGTGCGTGAGCTTGTCGCTGGCGCTGACCGGCATACATTTTGCTTTGGTGTTGTGCAGCTTTCAGATCCCATGCCGGGGATGGCAGCCACTTTGTATCATTGGCAGGCTGATGACAGCTATCTGCCTCTGTTCCGCCCTCCCTCCAACCGCAGGCCCGCCACCGCAGCCCTTCCTGCTGCGCGCAGCGGCCGCCTACACCACCCGCATCCTGTCGGGTGCGCTGCGCCGCGCTGTGCTGTGCTGCGCTTTGCTACGCTGTGCGGCCCTGCAATGATGCAGCTTGCTGGCGGTTTGCACGTCTTGTTCACCATGCCCACACTGCTGCGTCAGACCCTGTGCACTGTCCCGCCCCCGACACCGCGCCCTGCACCTCTCCACAAACAAACCGCCGCCTCCCAACTCGTGCAGTGTTTGGCCTGGCTCCCGCCCCCGGCGACTTTTTGGGCTTTGCCGACCCGGCAGTGGCGGCCAACGACGACGCAATGCATGCTGTGCTGGACGGCCTCTGCGCCTTCCGGTGCGTGCTCATACCGCTCTCAGAGTGCTGCTTGATCAGAGTGTTGTTAGCCGCTTCGCAGTGGTGTTAGCCCCTTCAGAGTGTTGATGGTTTGGCTTGCATGCGCGCTAGCCGAGCCCAGGGCCCGTGCCCGCCGTCCTTACCTCTTGATTAAACAGCTTCCATTCATTGTCCACGCCCAATGCAGCGATGCTGTGCGCGCGCTGGCCAAGGCCAAGGCCCCTGCCGCCGAGGTGGCCGCCGCCTGCCAAGGCGTACCCAGCGAGGAGGCGCAGCAGGCGGGCGCCTCCGGCCGCCCCAAGGACATGCTGACAGCATTCAATGCGTTCCAACGAGAGATTGCAGGGCTGGCGGCGGCGGGGGCGCCGCCGGGCGAGGTGCTGGCCGCCTGCGACCGGTGAGGGCTCTCGTTTAACGCCCACTTGTTTCTGGGTGTGCTGCTCACTCGGGCTGCCGCATCGTCGTGCTGGTTTGGCTGAACACTGGCCGGCCTTGCAAACCGTCCTGGCCCTGCACTCGCCCCTCTCTCCCCCTCACCGGCTGCTGTCGCTCCAACTGCAGGGTGCGGGACGACGCGCTTAACATCCAATGCAGGCCTAAGACTGACTGTTCGTTCGCATGCTGCCATCACCCAACTGCCACTGCAGGGTGCGGGACGACACGCTCGTGGACCTGGGCATCCGGCTGGAGGACAAGCCCGATGGCAGCAGCGTGTGGAAGCCGGAGGACCCGGCAGTGCTGCGGCAGGAGCAGGTGTGCGGCTGGCAGCTTGCTTGCATGGCCGGCAAGTTGGCGGGCGTGAACTGTATGGGCGATGGCGGCAGCAGCAGCAGCAGCAGCAGCAGCAGCAGCGGCAGCAGCGGCAGCAGCAGCAGGTAGAAGTCTGTAGGCACAGCTAAGCATGCTGCGAACACTCTCTTCGAGTCGCGTGGTGGACTGCTGTTTGTTGTTGTGCTGCGCAGGAGGAGCGGCGGCGTGCTGCAGCGGAGGCGCGCGGCAAGAAGCTGCGTGGCCAGCTGGATAACAAGCGCAAGGTGGGTGCTTGCCTGCATTGCATTTGCCGCCGCTGCGGTTGGACAAGCTGGGGGGCTCTGCCCTGATGCGCTGCCTGCATCCACGGCTCGTTTCAGCATGCATCGCGGGAGCTGGACAAATGCGAGCGGCTGGTTCCCTCCTCATTTGTCCAGTTGCGTCCCTCATCTATCCTGCCGCACCACTCAGTTGCCTCCCGCCACCCAGTAACATGCACGCATGTCTCAATGCCCTGCCTTTGCAGGAGCTGGACAAGTTTGAGAAGCTGGCAGCGCTGCCGCCCATCCCGGATGCCCTGGCTGACAAGTACCGCTTTGACGGTAAGCTGAGTGTGCATCTCACCGCTCCTTGCCGTGCATGTTGCTTTTTGTGTTGGTGAGCTCGGCTGCTGCGCAGCTGCTGGCCGGCGCGCGCTTTGCAACGCCGCAAGCATGGAGCCTGCACCAACTGCGTTCGTCAACCGTCAAGCCCATGCGTGCTGCGCCAGGGGATCCCGGCCAGGGCAGTGGTGGGGTGCCTGTGCCTGCGGCACAGCCTAGCCTGCAAAGCCCCAGTGCTCAGGCGCCGTGTGCACCCTGCGCTCCACCCTTGCAGCCGCGGGGGAGCCCAGCCATGACAAGGAAGGGGCTCCGCTGGAGGGCAAGGCGCTTGACAAGGCCAGGAAGGAGGTGGAGAAGCAGAAGAAGGTGGGTAGCAACATTGGTAGCAGCATTGGTAGCAGCATTGGTAGCAACATTGGTTTGGTCCTGGTTGGTCCTGCATCTTGTGCTTGACAAAGCGGAGAGGGGAGGTGGCGAAGCAGGAGAAGGTGGGCTTAAAGCTGCACTCGGTCCCATGCAATCGAAGCCGATGGGGCGCTTGTGTTTGTGCTCAGAGAAGCTGAGGCGAGGCGCAGCGCTGCGCAGGCGCGAGCTGCTGCAGCTTGGGTTGCTGTGCCTTCTTCATCTGCGCCTGTTTGTTTCACACACACCCCAATGGTTGGCGCATCCCCATTCATGCTCCTCATTCTCTTCTCCTTTGCCCACAGGTGCGCGCTCCGCTGGAGAAAAAGCTGGCGGAGGACCCCGCTTTCCTGCAGACCCTGGCGGCTGACATTGCTGCCCTGTCGGCCGAGCTGGCAGCGCTTGGGGTGACTGAGAACGGCAGCGCGTGATGTGCTGGTGAGCACATCGCATATCCCCACTGTGTAAGGAGGGCTGCTGCAGGACAGAGCCTGCGTCTGTGGGACGCACTTGTGCGCCGCCATGGCGGCGACCGTGGCGCACAGCGGCGGCGCGTTGTGGAGCGGAGTCGCCTGCACCAGCAGCGTCCCGGCCAGCAGGGCAGGCGTGTCATCCCCGGCGCTTGCCTCGCCTTCCGTCCTTCCACCCCCACCTCCACCCGTTCTTGAGTGCATCTGAACCCAACTGCCGTGGCGGTGCGCCGCCATTGCGGGTGCTGCCCGGCAGCCCCCCCTCCCTCCCCTGCTTTCCCTCTCTGCTTGATTCTGGAAGGACCGCTCACTGCTCTTCCTTATCCCCTCCCTACCTATCTTCGATGCACTGTGCAACTGGCTTTTGGCTGGAACAGAGGGGCGCAAGGCAAGCCGGGCGCTGCCAAGGCGGGGCGCACTCGGGCCACAATGCAGTCTGCTCTACCCAGTGTTGGAATGACTCGAGTTACATGGCGTGGCGTTTGCATTGCGGAAAACCCACACTGCAGGGTCGGACAGTGCACAGGGAGCAGCAGCACGGCTTCTGGGAAAAGCATGGAATGAATCGATGTTCAGGGGGAAGCAGGGTACATGGGGCCGGGCGGCAGCTGGGCGGGGCGGCTGCGGGGCGGGGAGAAACAGAATCAAGGGAAAGGCAGGTGCCACTGGGCGGGCAGCTGCAGTCACAGGAGGGGGGAAAACTGGCAATGTACAAGAGGGGAGGTTTGTGTGTATCCCGTGAGGGCGGTGCGTGTGCCATTCCGGCTTCTGGCGGGCATGCTGGGCTGGCTGCTGTCCCGCTGGCTGTCTGGCCGCACCCAGGTCTCCAGCCGATCAGCAGCCGTGGCTGCCATGGCCAGACGACGCAGTTCTGGGTTGGCTGCAGCATGGCAGGGCTGGCCCATCATCCTCAGCTCCGGCAGCAGCGTCACTCAAAGTCTGGGTGCATCAGCTCGGGGTGAGTCGAGCCCTTGACCTGTTTGTTCATGCGGGAGGGCGGGTGGAAGGGAAAGGGGTTTCGATTGGGGAATGAGCATCTGTGTACAGTTGGCTGAGATGTCAGCTGTGCAAGGGAACAGTCCGCCAACCTGCCAGGCATAAGTGCCACAAGGACGCCGACAGCGCAGCGCGGCACCACAATCCGCAGAACAACCGCACTGCCCAGCAAAGCGCACCTGTGAGGGGTCCACAACTGGGATAGAGTCCAGGCGCAGCGCCGACGTCATGGTCTCACGCATCAGCAGCGCATTCTCTTCATCCACCTGCCAGAAAGGATGGCAATTGTTCCTGCATGGTGAGCTGAGCTAGTGCAGCAGCGGGGCAGGGGCATCGGCCCTGTGTCCTGGTATTGTGCTCGCCAGGAGGGCCTGCCAGCTGCCACGTGTCCAGCGCGCCCACTCGACACCCACCCTGGCAGGCAGATGCAGCACATGCAGAGCAGGCAACACCCTGGCAGGCAGTTGCAGCACGTGCACAGCATGCAACACCCTGGCAGGCGGTTGCAGCACAAAAAACAGGGCGCACCTGCTTCAGCTCCTCGATCCACTCCTTGGCAATCTGGCCGCGGATCTCCATGATGCGCTGCAGCAGGTGGAGGTAAGGAAAGTAAGTAAAAGGTGAGAAAAAGAAAGGAACATGCACACGGCGGATCTCCATGATGCGCTGCAGCAGGTGGAGGGAAGAAACGTGCAGACGTAAGAAACAGAAAGGACCATGCGCAAGTTAGACGCAAGGAGGGGGGAGGCACAGGCGCACAGGCGGCAGAAGTGTGCGGAGAAGCGCTGGTGTTGGGATGTTTGCAGGGGTGCACCGGGAGTGGAAGGGCGTGTCAGGCAGCCAGCCATCCCTCTGCGGCAGAGCACGCCGCACCGCCCCGGGCTGGCGGCCCTCCCCCCACCACCCACCTGCGCGATTTGGCGGGGGTCCACGCCCAGGGGCGACGACTTGGCGTACATCTGTTCGCGGCCGTAGAACGACCAGCGCGTCTCCTCCAGTGGCATGGACAGCAGGCGGCGCAGGAACGTCTCGCCGCTCACATCCTCCCACTTGCCCTCCTGTGTGGCAGCAGGGCGGAGATGGGAGGCCAGGAGAGATCAAGCCACGGCCAGGCGTTAATAACCAGTCCTTTCTGGATCCAGCATCCCACATCCCCCCACTTGCCGCAGCGCAGCAACGGAGCAGCATGCGGCTCACCGTGGGGATGGGGCAGGCCACCATGTACGCCTCCAGCCACTGCATGAGCGTGGGGTTGAGCTCGCTGAAGTAGAACAGCAGCGTCTTGGCGGCGCTGCAGACGAGGGCAAGCAATGGGATGGGATGGGATGAGATGGGACGGGATGAGATGGGCACGAGCGAGCGTGCTGGTCAGCAGCACATGCAAATGGGAGCGCAGTTGAGACGCGCATGCAAGCGTGCCAGCGTGCACAGTGCGTGGCACGTGCAGCCGGCCAGCTGGCGAGTGCGGCGGCGGGAGTGCGCATGAACCACTTCAGCACCGTGCCATGCACTCTGCCATCTCTCCTCTCTTCTCTGCTCCTCCCCTCCCCCCTCCTGGCCTCACCGCTCGGTCAGCAGCCCCATAAGCCGGTCACGGTTGACGTCCCGCAGCAGTGTGTCGCCCTCGCCCCGCTGCCTGCAGAGGCGGGAAGGCAGCAACGCGGCAGCGGTGAGCGCGGACGGCATGTGCAAGCGCACTCATGGTGTGCCGCGCCGTGCACGCGCCAACTTAGCCTGCTGCGACGCGCCGGCCTGTGAGGCGAAACAGGTGCTGCACCACCCCGGAAGGCCAACAACCTCCGACAGAGCGCCCAAACCCCTCGCACCAGCGGCGCGGCCTGCCGCCCGCCGCCACTGCCTCGGCTGCGGCGCCTTTCAGCCTGCTGCCGCGCTGCTGCTGCTGCCCGCGTTGTTGCCGCCCATCGCCGCCGCCTGGTTGCGAGCTGCCGGGCTGCGGGGCCGTGGAGCAGGTCACCCACACGCTGCGTGCAGTGCAGGGGACTGTGGGTCGGCTGTGCGCTGCGATGAGGGCGGCCATGCTTCTGGGAGTGTAAGTTTGGTGATGCAGTGCGCGATCCGCGTGCAAAAGGCGCCGCCTGCATCCCTCCCACCCGCATTCTACCTCGCTGACCCAAGCCCCCCAACGCGTTGTAGGGGCCGCGCTACCGTCAGTGGGCCGATCTGAGCCTCACAAACGCCGGGGGCATGCGTGCAAACGGGCTGGGGCCAGTGGGAGCGGCGGCGCTGCGCGGGCGGCGGCTGCCGGCGCCGCCCAGCCTGCCGGCGCCGCCCAGCCTTGCATGTCTGGCATCCACACTTGTTTGCTGGGGATTCACAAAACGCATGCACTCTGCGACTCTAACTACAGCCTGCCGTAAGTTCATACATGAGATCCTCTTGCCCGCTGCTGCCGCCAGTGCTCGACACGCCGCCCAGGCGTCAACCGCTCCACTTGCTTCACTCGCATGCTTTGGCTGCTGCCCAGCCTACTGCGGAGCATCGTCTTCGGCATACTCCACCTGTGTACGGGGAGTCATGGTCACCCAAGCTCGGTCTGTCGCAGCGGGGGCAGTGGGCGGGGCACTGTGCCAGGCAAGCAGGCAGGCACAGTCCAAGGATGCAAACACCCTCAGCAGCCCTCCGCCTCTCTCAATACCACAATAGCGGCTGTATGCCACCAGCCAACCGGGCGCACCTCAACCTTGCCCTTCACCAGCCCAGTGGCCTCCGGACCCAGCGCCTGCCGGTGGGGTGCAACAGGGCTGGCAGCATTAGTGCAGTGCGGCGACCTCAGGCCAAGCCAGAAGCAGCAACCAATCTACCCTCCACCTGTGACAAGACACCGCTGCTGGCAGCAATCAAAACGGTAGGACTCCACGCAATGTGCCACCGCCAGCAGCACGTCCAATGAGGTCAGGGTTCGTGCAACTGCGCCCCAGGCACTTGCCTCGCTCCAGGTGCGGCTGTAGGCCTCCCCATCTGGGTCGCGCGGCGCGCGCTGCGCTGCCAGCGAGGTGGCCGTCCCCAGCGGCTTGGTGCCTGGCCAGGGGGTGGGCATGGCACGTGTGGCCTTAGAGGCTCCCAGCGCAGCTTCGCTCAACCTTCCCACGTGGCGGCGCTCCCGAAAGGGAAGCGGCGGCGGCAGGTCGGCGGCGGTGTGCCTTGGACGGCGGACAGGAGCCACAACCCTCCCGGCCGTCTGCCCGACCCACCCTGCTCATCTTCCAGCTGATGAAGTCCTTTCTCTATTACGGCGTTGGAGCGAGCCGCCAGCTCCGCCAGCTCCTCCTTCGTGGGCGAGCCGGGGCTGGGCTGGCCCTCCTGCTGCTGTGGCTTGGACAGCGACATAAATGGGGTTGGGCCAAAGAGCTGGGGATGGCTCAGGGAGCAGGCAGGCAGCGCTGACGCATCGTCACGCTGTGGCCCTTCCTTCCTCGGAATGCCCTGGATGTTGCCTGGTCATGCAGGATGCTGTCATTACATCCTTTGGCATTAGGATTGGGCAAGGTGAGGAGCATTGGAATCCGTATATGGGGCAAAACCGTGTGGCGTATTCAGGGGGGCATGGAGCAGCATGGGGCGGTGACAGCGGTAGGGCAGAGGCATGCAGGGGGGAAGGTGGGGTAGGGCTTTAGAAAAGGGTAGGGGGCTGAGTCAAAACTGGGGCATTGATGGGGGAGCAAGGGAGGGGGCCGCCGGCCAAGGCGCCGCTGCATGCGCAGCAGCGCGGCGTGTAGAGCATAGGGCGGGAGGCAGAGCATCGCATGAAAAGGGGCAGGGAAGCAAGTATTCGTTCTCAGGGGATGGGGCATCACTCTCATTCCTGGATCGCCGCTGCGGCCTGCCAGCATGTTGCAGCTGGGCGGCTGTCGGCTGTCGGCTGTCGGCGCCGGTCACGAGGCGGTGGATGCAGCAGGGGCAGCCGCCTCCTGTGCCAGGTTGAACTTGGCAAGCGCAGCCGCCTGCTCGGCCGCCAGCGCCGCAGCCAGCGCTTCGGCCACCGCCTGCAGGGGAGGGGGAGAGAAGGGCGAGGGAGTGGGCGCCGGCAAGCAGGTGACCGCCGCTGAAGGAGCGGGTGCAGGTGTCGGCATGCCGGCGCTGCCTGCAACCTGCCCGCATCTCTAGCACAGCCCAGAAGCTGTTGCACAGCTGCCCCACTGACCAATGCGTGCCTGGCGTGCGCTGGGCACAACCACGCACGCGGCGCGCCCCAGCACCCAGCGGCGGGAAAACGCACCGCTGCCTCGGCGGCCAGGTCCGCGCTCGACTGCTTCAGCAGCGCCGCTGTCAGGGCCGACTTGGGCGTGGAGGGGGGCGTGGCCAGCGGCTCCAGCGCGATCAGCTGGTCGTCTGTGGCCGTCGGCAGGCCCGCGCTGCAGCTGCTGTCCACAGCTGGCGGCGGCGGCGCGGGAGTGGGAGTGGCGGCGGCGTCGCCTGCGGGGCAGCGGAGGGCGCATGGAGACGTGCTCAGGATGAGCGCTGCGTTGGCCGCAGGCTCAGCGGCAGCACCGTTCAAGCGCGGGAACCTCACCTGCGACAGACTGCAGGCACTGCTCCTGCAGCAGCGCCAGGCCGCGCTCCAGCACGTTGCTGGCGGCAGTGTGCAGAATCTCGGCCGGGCTGGCTTGCACGGGGGTCGACATGGTGTGTCTGACTTTCCTGGGCTGCAAGCTCCTAGCTGCGGAGGGTCTTTGGGGCGCTGGAAGTGTGGAGGAGAGCGCAGGCGGAATGAAATGTGCGGCCCGCCCCCC
>VIYQ01003027.1:0-15222 GCA_009928355.1 Chlorella sp. CH2018 | reverse complement strand
GGTCCCATTACCAGGATAACGCAATTTCCACTCTGGAAATTCCCCATGCCAACCATCCATACGTGGCTCATTCCTCTCAACTCGCGCTCTCACCTGCAGCGCCAACCACGCTGCCCACCACCGCGCCAACGATGGTGCCTGTGCTGGTGCCGCCACCACCGCTGCTGCCGCCATCGCCGCTGACGTCGCCACTGCCGCTGCTGCCGCTACCGCTGCTGCTGCCGGCGACATCGACGCCAGTGCCGCCACCGGCGACGCTGCTCGAACTGGCCGAGCCGTTGCATGGTGGCAGTTGTGTGATGAGTGCTGTTCCATCGTACAGGGTGGGGGCCGGGGACGGCAGCTGCAGGCAGGAGGGCATGCAGGCGGTACGGGCAACAGCTTCACACAAATGCACAGGCACGTAGATACAAGCGTGGCACTGCACATTGCCAATGCACCAGTGGTGCGCCCGGCGCCGCTGGGCCAGCATGCCGCCGGCGCCCTGTGCAAACTGCAGTCTAGTGCGGCCTGCTGCGAAGCCGTCAACCCCAACCGACTGGCCAGCCAGCTCCATGCCACAAACACACGCACCAGTGCTCGAGTTCAAGCAGCCACAAGCTCTGCACTCAACACCTCCTAATCCCCCAAAATCAAGCCGCGCTGCGCTCACCGGTCCACACACGTCTGGGCTGCCGGGGTAGATGCCCAGCACTGCTTTGGGTGCCCCCGGCCATGCCGGCACCGGGCCGGAGAAGTTGTTGTTGGTTGCAGTGAGGCCGTAGAACTCGCGCTTGGGGTCAAACGTGAACACTGGGATGGGGCCCGTGAGCTGGTTGTTGTCCAGGTTCAGGATCTGCAGCGCCGGCAGGCAGTGGGGCAGCAGACTTTCGGGCGGGGGGGCTGCGGCTGGCCAGCTCACGCGACGCAGCCGTGCCCATGCAGCGCCGCCTCCAGCGCCGCCAGGCGGCACAGCACATGCAGCTGAAGTAAAGTTTAGCAAACAGCAAAGATTTGGTTCTTAGAGGGCGCACCTGCAGGCTTGGGGAGCCCGCAAACGAGTCTGGGATGCTGCCCGTCAGCTGATTGGTCATCAAGTTGAAGGAGGACAGCTTGGCAGGCCAGCGCCAGTTGGCGGGCAGAGGGCCGGCCAGACTCACATTCTCTGCGGCACGGAGGTGGCTGGCACAGGGGTTGAGCAGCGGGCAGGGCAGGCATGTGGCAGGGGCGGCAAGCAGCCCAGCTGCTTGGCACATGCACGGGGGCGCCGTGGGGGTTTGGGCTGCCAGCCAGCTTGCCAGCATGCAGCACAAGCTGCAGGGGGATGTGGCCCTCCGCCTCCCAGCGGCGGTGCACGCCCGCCTCTGCAGCTGTGGCTCTGGCCGCGCTTGCTCACCAAGGATGAGATTCTCCAGGGTGGACGGCAGCAACCAGTCCGCTGGGAACGTGCCACCCAAGCTGTTGTTACTCATGTACAAGCTCTTGAGGCCTGCGAGTGATCAGGGGGAGTTGGACAGGGGTGGAGCAGGGCTAGCGGCACTGCATCGTAGGAGCAGCCGCTTCGCAGGATGGTAGCGGAAGCGGGGGGGCCTGGCCCTAGGCCACCTCTCCCCGCCCGCTTCCTTAATCCACGCCTCAGGGCGTCCTCTTTCTTTCTTTCTTTCTCCGCTTCGCAGGAGCAGCTGCAGGCAGATGCGCCAGGCAGCGGGAACGACAGCCGCTGCCAGCCCAGCAGCCCTCAGCACATCCCATCTGCTGGCGCAGCGACGTCTGGTAATTCCTGTAAGGCCTTCCCAACACATGTTCCGGCCCGTGCTCGCCCCGGTGTCTTACCTTCGTGCAGCTGCCAGCCGGGCGGGATGGGGCCCCGGATGCGGTTCTTCCCCAGCTTGAGCTCTGTGGTGCTGTTGGGGAACACCCATCCTGCCTCCTGGGGGATCTGCCCAACCAGCCCAAGCTCGTCTATCTGGCTGCGGGAGGGAGAGGGAGGACAGGTGGAGGCCTTGCTGTCCGGTGCATGTTGCAGGCCGCATGCAGTTGGCACGATGGTTTGCATTGCCCGCCGGCGGAAGCGCTCCGCGCACATTGAATCGGGGCGGTTGTCGGCTCCGCACGACACGTAGCGCCAGCTGCACACATCGGTGGTGTTGCGCCAGCCCGCCAGCACCGTGTCCCCGTTCTCAAACGTGGCTTTGACGGCCAGCAGGAGGTCGGCGTCAGAGGCGCCTGCGACGGAGCGCACGGCGGCGGCAGGCGGGTGAGCGGCGGCGCTCTGGTCCTGCGGGCGGGCGTTCCCCCGCCGTATGCGCGGCTTGCAAACCTGGCTGCAGGAGGCAAAAGCAGGGCAGGCTGTGCAAGCGGGCGCACCTGCCGCCTGGGCCGAGGCTCGAGCCGCGAGCGCTGCAAGCGCCAGCAGGAGCAGCGCAGCTCTCATGTCGCCATATCAGTGTGGGTAGGATAACACTTGCTTGCGGCCAGGGCTGCGGACCAGCGAAAGCATGCGGAGCGATGCTGCCCGTTTCACAGGTGTGGCTGCCCACACGTACGCTCTCACTCATCTGCTGAGAGTTGCGGCGAGGTGTTTTTCAGACGCCTCACATCCGGCGAAGCAGCACTTGCGGCGGAGGGAGGGTGGCCAACAACGTGGAGCGCTCAGCGCGGCCTCCCAGCTGCTTGGGCTTGGGTTCAGGCGGCTGCAAGCCATTCAGCAAGGCAGCGCGCGTGCTAAGCCACCTGCTCGCCCGCGATCACCGCCGCCGCCAGCGCACGCCGCCCTGCCGACAGTGGCGGCGGCACCGCCACGCCGCAGCACACGCCCAGCCACATGGCAGCAGACGGCCAGCACACGTCTGGCAAACGCTCAGCGGGGGAGGCGCAGGCGGCAGACAGTGGACGGGCCGGCAGCAGCAGCCAGGCGGACTGCAATGCACCAGCGGGCACACATCGGAAGCGGCCAGGCCGCAAGCCCCGCACATCCATCCCCTGCCAGGTCGGCCTCAGATGCACATGCACGTGCCTCACCACACTGCAGCGGAGCGGCACAGGTGCAGCGGGACCCTTGCAGCTGCTGCCATGCCCGCAAGCGGGCCCAGGCATGGCCGACCGCCGTGTACCGCCGCTAATAGCCCTGGCCCCGTTGGTTGCCATGTGGGAAGCAGCAGTTGCCGACAGCACGCATTTCACCATGCCTGCCTCTGTAGGTCCCCGGCTGCGGGGTGGAGCTCATTGAAGAGAAAGCCTACCTGAAGCGGTGGGTGCAGCAGCTCGCTTACTGATGTTGGTTGGGTGGGTGGGTGGATGGGTGGGTCTGGGCGTCGCAAGCGTGCTGCGCTGCCTGGCTGAAATCGTGCGGAGCTTGAGCCCGCCTGCGCCGCACTGCTCCACTGCTCGGCCTGCAGCTACAAGATCTGTGCGGCGCACTGCTACGCCGATAGCGTGGAATTTGGCGGCCACGTCTCCCGCTTCTGCCAGCAATGCGGTCGCTTCCAACCCCTGGGTGCGCTGCCTGCCGCCTGCCGCCTGCCGCCTGCCGCCCACCTGCCGTTGCAGCGCTGGCATGCCTGCGAGGGCGAGGGCGAGGGCTTGCGCGCTGGCACCACATGGTGTGTGCTCAACCTGCTGCTGTGCAACCTCTCCCTGGCTAGCAGAGGACTTCAAAGGCAGCAAGCGCAGCTGCGAGCACAAGCTGAAGCAGCACAACGAGCGGCGGTTTGAATGGAAGGAGCGAAAGCGTGCAAAGCGCGCAGCCATGGCGGCAGGCAGCAGACCCCCTTGCAACGAGCAGGCAGACAGCGTGGAGCATCAACCGAGCAGGCAGCAGCAGCAGCAGGCCTCACCCCTTCCGCCGCCGCCGCAGCAGCCGCTGCAGCCTCCGCCTGCTCAGCCGGCGGCTGGCGGCGGCAGTGCAGCGGCCAAGCGCATCCGACTGAGGATCCAGCGTGTTGTGTCGGATAGCAAAGCCAGCAGCAGTGCAAGGACGGAGGCCAGAACCACAGCCGCCGCTGCTGGCACCTGGGCAGCGCCCAGCTCTGCAGCAGCTGCTGCCAGCAGGCTGGCAGGGCATGGAGACAAGGCCACGCCGCAAGGAGCTGCTTCCAGCCAGGCCACAAGCAGCAATGAGAGCAGCGGCAGCCATGGTGCACGCCCGGCGCCGGCAGGCACTCAGGCGGGGGCAGCCAGCGCAGCGGGCCTTGGCAGGCTTCATCCTGCGGCAGCCCCCGCTCAGACGGCTAAACCAGGTCCTCCTGAGTCAGCGGGGCAAGCCAGCTCGCAGCTTTCTGCCGGAGCGGCAGCGGCGGCGGCGGCGGCGGCGGCGGCGGCAGCGATGCCAGCAGTCGGTGCAGCGGCTCCTGGGCCAGTTATGAATGTCCTTGGTGGCAGCGCTGCTCAGCCACCTGCCCTCTTCTCGCAGCAGCGGCTTTCTGCTGAGCTGTCTCCGCTGCTGGGCTGGCTTGGCAAGAGCTGCTCTCCGCGCGACGCGCAGCAGGCAGCGGGCACAGCGGGCACAGCAGGGGCAGCACATGCAGACCAGCTGCGCTCGCTCTTCTCCCTGCCGTCGTTCGGCCTGTCCATGCTGCCATCGCTGGGCCTGATGGGCGGCCTGACAGGCGGAGAACCGCAGCCGCTGCTGCAGCAGGGTGCATCGGCAGGAGCATTGCCCGATGCTGCACGGGAGGTACGGGGGCTGAGCTCCCAGCCGTTGCTGTCCGCCTTCCGCCAGCTGCCGGCACGGCAGGCGCAGCAGGCGCAGCAGGCACGGCAGCTGGGACCCAATGCACCGCAGCAGGTGCAGGCGCAGCAGCAGCAGGCGCAGCCCCGTCTGCTTGCTGTGCAGCAGCTGGCGCCGCTGCAGAACGTGCAGCACCAGCAGCAAGCGGCCTCCAGTGACCCGCCAGTGTCCCCTCCGCTGCTGGACCCGGCTCGCGAGGTGAGGGCGCAGTGGTCGCACCCCCTACGCCCCAGCCACACCGGCAGCCGCGCCTGCACCTTTTCCTTCCACCGCTCAGCACCGGCTGGACCGGGGGAGGGCGGTGGCACAGGAGCCAGCCTGTGGGGTGCGGGGGTGCCTGCGCTGGCGGCAGCGGGCGATGGCAGCTGTGGCAGCAGCCAGCTAGATCTTGCGATACAGAAGGAGCTGCTGTGCCCAATCACCGGCCATGCAATGCGCGATCCGGTGGTGGCGGCAGATGGCTGCAGCTACGAGCGCGCCGCCATTGAGAGTGAGTGGCGGAGGGCGGCTGGTCGCCCAGCAAGGGCAGGGTTAAAGGGCAGCACAGGGTTGGGGTGGAGAAGCGCGCGCCGGGCAGCTGTGAAAGCCTGCCCGGCAGATAAGATGCTTGCAGCGAGAAGCACGTGCTTGCAGCACATGCGCCTGCTCTCCTGGGCAGCTCCCGATCGGCGCACAAGCCATCAGCCCACCCTCCTGCTCCTCCGAGGTGCAGTGACTGCCCCACCTCTCTTGCCGCAGCCTGGATCAAAGCGCAGCAGGCTCAGGGCCAGCAGCCATGCTCGCCTGTCACCCACAAGCCGCTCGACGACCTGTCGCTGCGGCCCAACCAACTTGCACGGGCGCTGGCGGAGGGGCTGCGCGCTGCCGGCCTGCTGCCCTACTGATCACCTGCTGCAGCAGCTGCACACCACTTGCATGCCCAGTTGTGTACTCTATCTTCTCCTCTTAAATTCAATCCTTCCGCTGTCTTTGGACGGCTGCGCGCCGCGCGCGAGTGCCGTAGCCTGATGCCACCTGATGTGTTTTGTGTGAGTGTCGTTCCGCTTCCGGTCACAAGTCTGCAGTTGCAATTCAGTTGTTTGTTTCCTTATCCTGCCCCTTTCAGCGTGTTCATTCTTACAAGCGGCCACAGCCCGTGCTTTTCAGTTGAGTTTCATTTCAGTTCATGTAGCAACGACAACCGCTGAAGACTGGGGATGAGGCGCTGCTGACAGGCTGCATGCGAGCTCTGCAAATCAGTGGCACTGCAGCAGGCCAAGTGATGTGTACAGGTGATGTGTACAGGGCGTAGATGCACACAGTCAGCATCAACCAGGAAAGGCATCACGTGCAAACAGAATGAGCCGACCGCGCGCTGGATTAAGAGGGCAAAGAAAACAAACAACTACCATACAGCCGCTCAACAGGACAACCACCTTGAAGGCTCCTTTCTGCATGGCACGCACATGCCGCCTTGTCACTTGGGTGGCACCGAGGGCGCGGGCCGGCTGAACTGCACGCTGAGCGGCGGCTCGCCGGGCACCCCCGTGTGCGCTGCCACCTCCAAGATGGACCCTATCTGCGGCGCCAGCGCTTCCACTTGCGGCGCGTGCCCCATATAGTAGGCATTCATATGCTGCGCGCCGGGGGGCAGGTCCTGGGCGAACCAGGGGTGGCTCATGACCTGCGCAGCGAGCGATTGGTGGGAAGCCGGCAGCAGCCGCGCCTGGGTCATTTCACCGCCTAGGCAGCTGGAGCATGGCGCACACAATGGCCCCGGAGCCACGCTCACTTGTCATCGGCAGACGGTCAGCAGGCAGGCGGCCGCCCCATTGGCAGGTCGGCAGGCAGGCGGCCGCACGTGCACGTGCTGCACCCACCTGGCGTGTGTTCCACCGCTGGTCCGGGCTGGGCTGCAGGATGTGGGACAGCAGGTCTTGCAGGCCGGCAGACAGGTGCAGGCCGTCGGGGAAGGAGTACTGCACATGGAGGAAGAGGGGGCAGGGCCGAGGGGGGACAATGCGCAAAGGGGTGAGGCAAAGATGTGGGTAATTGTGGTGGAGCGTGTCGGCCGGCAAGCACTGTGGCAGCTGGTCAGCGAGCCCGCGGGCCTGGCTGTTGGCTGGCCACCCGGGCAGCGCATGCCTGTCGCGCGCGCTTGCCTTGGCTTGCACGATGTTCTGCAGGCAGTCCCGCCCGCCGGGGGTCCAGGGGAAGCAGCCAGCCACCTGCAGGGCGGTTGGCAGAAGGGGGCTCAGGGACTTGGCTTTGAATCAGGCTAAACCGGGCAGCGGCTGGGTTGCCTTTGCAACTTCAACTTCATTGGTTGAGCGACAGCAGAGCAGCAACTGCTCTGCCGGCTCACCATTGTGTACAAGATCACGCCGCAGGACCACACATCCGCTTTCTGCAGCAGCGGCAGCGGCAGCG
This sequence comes from Chlorella sp. CH2018, assembly GCA_009928355.1. NCBI lineage: Eukaryota > Viridiplantae > Chlorophyta > Trebouxiophyceae > Chlorellales > Chlorellaceae > Chlorella > Chlorella sp. CH2018. The sequence goes on along the minus strand of VIYQ01003027.1, from coordinate 8,105 downwards.
GCAGCAGAATTCCAGGTTAATCACTGGCCGTGGCAGCCACGACATGCATGGGATAGCATCAGCGGCTGGGGTGCACCCAGCAGAGCCATGGCAGCTGGATGTCACCAGCAGAGCCACAAGCTGGGCATGCCCCTGACTGCCGCCGTCCCGCGCAGCCAAGGCAGCCGGGCCTGCCACGCGCCATCACCAGGGTTAGTGTGCCGAAGCGCGCATTGGCTTGCCTTGGCGTCATATTTGCCATTGCAGGTGATCACTTCAGGCGCCATGTACACCTCGGTGCCGCACCGCGTCCGCGCACTGGAGTTGTAGTCGTGCTTACTGTAGCTGCAGCAGCCAGGGACAGGACCGCCTTGAAGTGTGGAGTGCAGGCATCACAAGCCGTGGAGGGCAGCGTGCTGAGTGGCTGTATCATGCTCAGTTCCTTACTGACACAAAGCCAATCAGGAGTGATCAGGAGTGCTCACCCAAAATCCCCAATCTTCAGCAGCGGCCGGTCCGCCGCCACCGCTTCCGGCCCGCCGTTGCGGCACAGCATCAGGTTCTCCAGCTTGAGGTCGCGATTGGACACGCCCTGCACAGGGCGGCGCAGCGCAGCCTGGCGTACGCGTGACCGAAATGCAGTCTACTTTGCAGCACTGCCAGCTGCCTGGCAGTACACGCAACTAACAACTACAACACAATGAGCTGCTTTACCCACCCCTGGTGTGCATAGTCCAGCTCCGCGACTGGCTGCTGCAGCCTCACCCAGTGCTAACAAACCACGCCCAGCCGAGCCACTTCACCCACCCGCTGGTGTGCATAGTCCAGCTCCGCGATTGGTTGCTGCAGCCTCACCCAGTGCTAACAAACCACGCCCGGCCGAGCCACTTCACCCACCCGCTGGTGTGCGTAATCTAGCCCGATGACCAGCTGCTGGAAGAGCCAGCGAGCGGTTCCCTCAGCTAGGCGCCGCCCCGGCTGCGCCTGCTGGTAGGCCAGTAGGTTGCCCAAGTCTGCATACTCCATCACACTGCAAGGGCAGAGCCGCGCATGGGTGGGCTGGCCGCATTGGCAGCACGGAGTGCAGCAGCCGCAGCAGTTGGAAGCCTGGCTGCCGATGCTGCGCATGCCTTGCAAATGGCTGCGAGACCAGTTATAGATTCAAATATGCCCTTGAGCCACATCTCGGTGCGCTGCCCGTCCCATGTGCACCCCCACTCCCAGGCGGTACCAGCCACGTTCCCGCTGTGGCCACATGTCCACACTCACATCGCGGCCCGGCGCTGCAGTGCCAGCATGCCTGCAGCAGATGCACTGCCACCCACACAGCGCATGTCTGCAACAAGGCCCAGCACGGCTGGGGGCGGGGGAGGGGGGGAGCTCACATGGCCAGGTGCCGCGGTGTCAGGAAGACCTCAAACAGCTGGATGATAAAGGGGTGGCACAGCGACGCCTGATGCAGAATCTCCCGCCCCACGTACAGCATGTAGGGCTGCACAGACAACAAATGGAGGAGCAGCGGCGGTGAGGGGTGCATGCAAGGCAGTGAGGGTCACAGCAGGGAGGCGGGTGCCTCACTGGTATGCATGTTAGTGCCAGCTGCTCAAGCGACAGCCGCGGCGGCAGCATCAGCCGCAGCAAGCTCCGCTTGCTCGCAGAGCTTTCAGCAGCTGGCAGAGGCTGTGGTGGGGCCAGGACTGGCTGTGACCTGCATGGCTGGGCGGACAGGTGCACATCATCGTGTGCCACCGTACCTTGTTGGAAGCGGTGGCGGCAAAGTAGGGGCCCCTGGATAGCAGCTTCACTGCCAATATGGTGCCCGTCTCCACATGACGTGCATGCACCACGCTGCCTGCAAGGCAACCCAAAAGGGCAAGGTTCGGGAGCACCTTTAAGTCGAGCACGCCCTCCATTGCCGGCGGTACTCGGGCGGCAGCGGCGGCCGGCGGCAAGCCCTACTCAGGTGAGCCTCACCGAAGGCGCCCTGCCCGAGCGGCTGCACGGAGTCGTAGCGTGCAGAATCGAGGAGCTGGGAGGCCTGCAGGCCCGCTGAGCCGTCGCTGGTGTGGCTGACCGCACCGTGAGGGGCTCCATACGGCTGGCCCGCCGTTGCCGCACTCATGCGAGCGCTTCTTAGGCGTTGAAAAGCAGCTGCAGTGCAGGACCGCCGCTTGCGAGACCGGACGGAAAAAGAGCGGCTCGCTGGGGCCGCCCCGGGACGCCGCAGTCTATCAAGAGTAGTCTCAGGTCGAGCATCAACAATAAGCCGCAGCTTGCGGCAGGCTTGGCTCCAGGAACAGGCGGCGCCGCCGCCGCGGCAGGCTGGCAGCGCACCGTGCCGCATCGATTCATCGGAGAAAGCCATACACTTCCTTTCCTCCGGTTGCTGACTCCAGCTTCAGGCGTCCAATACTGGAGGCAAGTTGCACTGGCTTCCCCAGCTGTTACAGTTCAGGCACAGATTGCTGCAAGCGCCTGCAGGGTGATTGGCCACATAGGTCGTGCGCAAAGCAGGCCGCCTGAGCAGGCCGCCTGCTGCCTGCCGCGGTGGCTGCCTCTGCAACTATGCAGGGGAGACCCACATGGCAGTCAATCCCAACAGATGCTTTTGAACCAACCCTTTCATTATATTCCTGGTTGCAGCTCCCTCCAGCTTTCTCTATGGCTTGCGCACTTGTTACAGCGCTGGGCTGGTTGGGTCACGTGTCGATATCAGTGCACAGCTGCCTCCTGCCTAACTCTTGCCTGCCTGCTGGTTGCTGCTGCATCATTTGCCTTCTGCACCTTCCAGTGCAGCTGAGCTGCACTGCAAAGCACTGGTCGCTTGCCTCTGCGGCCGCCAAGGCAGCGGCACACAGGGACAAATGCGACGCCTGTGCCGCTGCTCGCTGCAACCGCTTGCGCCCGCCGGCCTAGGCATTCCCACAGCCGCCCACCGGTGGCCGCTGCGCTGGCAGATGCATGTCGGACGGCCTGATCCTAGCTGCCTGCCTGCTTTCCTAGCTGCTTGCCATTCTATTGTTCGCTGCCGCTGGCTGCTCAGGGCGTGCTTCCGAGCCACGGCCGCTGCTCTCGCGACGACCGCTGCCGCTGCCTGGAACGAGCGGGGCTGAGCTGCCGGCTATGCACCAGCTGTGCGTCGTGTCGGCTGCAACGCCCATATCTGCCGGCCTCCTCACACGGGTGGCGGGTACTTGGCTGCTTCCTGCCGCACTCGCTTCTTGTACTCCTCCCGCCGCTGCGGCAGGACAGGCGGGACGGGGCATAGGAAAGTAAGACGCACTGGTGCACCAATTCCGGAGGCGCAGGAAAGCGGTGCAGCTGGGTGCAGCTGGGTGCAGCATGGCGGCCAGCACACAGCTGCACACGGCACAGCAGCAACACACAGTCATCGATGCAGGGCGGCACCTGCTGGTACATGACGAATGCGTCGCTTTGCGCCGGCGACATTGGGTTGGGGTTGTCCAGCAGGTCCTGGAAATTAGGGGGTGTTGGGGAGGGGTTGGACTGCCATTGCTTTTGCCAGTGGCGAGGCGGGCTGGGTGGGCCGCAGCGGGAGTTGGAGCGGTGTTTGGGGCCTCTGCACTGCAATGGAGCGGTGGAGGCCGACGGCCGCCAGCCCGCACATAAAGCAGACGAAGACGACACACACGGCAGCAGCACTGAAACGGAGCGCCCGCACCTGGATGCCCATCAGGATTTGTTTGACGGTAATGGATGGCCGCCAGCCTTCGTCCTCATTCAGAATGGACAGACACACCGTGCCGCTGGGGTAGATGTTGGGGTGGAAGAAGCGCTCCGGCAGCTTGCACTGCACGCCAGTTGGGGCGGGAGATGCGAGGCAAGTTGTCCGTACGGGAGGGATGAATCTATCATACTGACGAGGCTGGCACACACCACCCTGCAGAAACAACCACCTGCTCCGCCGCCGCAGAATGCAACGCCGCTGCATGCCCCACAGCGCGCCTGCGGCGCCGCCGCCAGCACCCACGTGGGCCGGTGCGCACAGCAGCAGCACGCCCTGCCCACCCCAGCACCCACATGGCACACGTTTGCAGGTCTTTGCAGCCCCAGCACCCACCTTGGGCGGCTTGGCGGGGTAGTCCTCTGAAAACTCCATGGTCAGCGGGTAGAAGCCGCCCTCCCAGATCGTGCCCTCCTTGCCCGGGATGAAGCACTTCCACCGCATCAGGTTGGTCTCCCTGGAGAGCGGGGGTGGGTGCACGGCGGTGCGGCGGCGTCGAGTGCAGGGGGAAGGCAATCACGGTGCTGGCACCAGCAGCAGGCAGGCAGCGGCGGCAGGCGGCAGCGGCGGCAGCTAGTGAGGGGCGCGCACCCGCTCTCTGTCGTCTCTGGCCGCGCATGGAAGCCAAAGGGCTTGTCCTGCAGGTGGGAGGAGCAGGCAAGGCTCGCTGGCGGGCTGCTCAAAATGGTCCCCGCCGCTGCGGCCTCTCCCGCGGGCTGGGAAGGTCACAGATGCGCAGCAGCACTCCTGATCGGTGCCAGCGCACCTTGCGCCACGCCTTGCGCTCCTCCGCCAGCCGGCTCCTGGCCACGCCGCTCATTCTGCTGCTGCACGGCTGCTGTGACCCCAATTGGCTCAAAGATCAAATCGGGAGGACGCTAGCTCCACACGACTGCCCCGCCAGGGGGGGGCCCAGGGTGGTCGCGCTCAGCGGCGGCAGCGGCGCCGACTGTGTGCATCTGGCCGGACCTTGCACTCGCTGCAAGCAATGCTCGCATGTTACAAGATAAGTATGCATACATGGGGTGAGAAACAACAACACGAAAAATAAACTCAAACCAAGGATCTTCATAAAATAGCTGCATCGCCAGCAGGCAAGCTCACCCCACCGGACACGTGCCGGCGGCCGTGCCCCCAGCTGCGCAGCTGCGCGCCGCCGCGGTCGCAGAGGCTGCAGCTGGTGGCAGCACAGTGGCCAGTGCTATGCGCATCAGGAGGAAGAGCATGGACAAGTAGCAGCCGGCAAGGGCAGCGAGGCTCCAGCCGCAGGGCGGCTCGGCGCCCCACTTGGTGGCAAAAGAGCGGCGCTGCCGCCACTCGGCCAGCAGCGCCAGGGCCGTGGTTGCACAATAGCCCACCACAATCTGCATGGATGGCAAGGTGTGGCGGTTGGCAGGTTGGGCGCGCTACCAGCAGCCATGCATCAATGCGCAGCGGGCCGGCCTGCCGATGCAATGCCGCCATGATCCGCAGCTGCGCAAGTACAGCTGCATGGCAGCCAGCTGCGAGCTGCATGCTGTTGCCTTGCCATCACCACAGACATCTCGCACACCGCCTGGCGCACCTGCATGCCCAGCATGTACGCCTTGCACAGCAGGCTGGGGTCAGAGGCAGCGGCGGCGGCGCCCAGCAGCCAGGGGCGGGACAGCAGCCCCGGCCGCTCTTCCAGCAAGCGCCGCATTGTGCCTGCCAAGTACTCGTTGCATGCCTGGTCTGCCAGGCGCGCCGAGGCTGCGACAGCAAAGCCCTGGGACAAGATGAGCCATGCGCCGGTGGTCTGCAAGCCTGCGCGGCAGTGCGGGGGGGCGGCGAGGTGCAACTAACAGGCAGGCGAGGTGCAGCTGACAGGGGCTGCACCGAGAGGGCACAGCTGCGGTGCAGGGTGCAGACAGTTGTGTTGTATCACATGGTGGGCAGTAGCAGGCGGTGCTGCCGCTGCCACCCCAGCTGGGAGCTGCCCACACGCTCAGAATAATAAAAAACAAACGAGCAGCTGCGCCTCACCCAGCGCGTGCAGCACGAGCTGGGAGGCGAGGCTGGAGCCGGCATGTGCCAGCACGGCGCTGTGCGGCGGCCCGCTGGGCACGCCGCCCCCAGTCTGAGCGTGCTGCAGCGGCAGCAGCGTGGACACAAATGCCGCCCAAATCTGCGGGCAGGGAGGGCTGATCGGTCGTTCGGAGAAAGAGCAAGAACTGGCTGGTGAGACGGAACGGCCGCAGCAAAGAACCGAAGAACCAGCCACACTGCATAGCTAGCAGCAGCAGCCACTTGCCTTCATGGCAACCACCAGTGGCTGGCGGTGGCGAACATACAGCGCTGGCCACAGCGCCGCGAGCAATAGCAGCAGAGGAGCGTACGCTAGGACCACCGAGGTGGCCAGCAGCTGCATGGCAGGAGAGGAGCACAAAAAGTCGCAGGCAGGTGAAGGCTGGCAGAGTCAGCAGGCAGTGAGGTCTGTCCAGCAGTGACCGATACGCACAGCTTCCCGGGCCTCAAGCGAAGAGGTGTGGCATGCTGACATGCAATGAGCAGCCAGCAAATGTGCCCTCTGCTGCCCTCCCTCACCGCAGAGCCTGTGCCAGGCGTGTCGCGCAGGCGGTGCACCGCTGACAGCCCAAACACCGCCAGGCAGATGCTGTAGATGATGTCGCCGCGGATCGCACCGCGGTTGAAGGCCAGCTGGAACTGCCGCTCATGCCGATCGCGCAGAAACTGCATCATCGGTGGCGGTCGAGCGGTGGCGGCGGGGGTGGCGGAGGCCGGGCTGGCGGCGATCAGCGATCAGCACCGCGACCTGGCGGGGAGCGAGAGGTTCCGCTGGGACAACCCGAGCTGTGTGGGTTGACGACGGGCCTCAGCAGCGGCGCAGCCTAAGCGTCGCGCGCAAGCAGAGCCGTGGCTGGACCAGATGGGCTGGGATGAGTGCAGGCGCTCTGAACATAGAGTGGAAGACAGCGGGCGACAGCACTGCGCCGGCTTGCCTTGCCCGCCGACCCGGCCGCCTTGCAGCAGGCGCATGCAGCACCGGCCTGATCAACCACTCGAGAATTACAGTTCAGCCAAAAGTGTCTCATTCATTGCGCAGTGCAGGTGGGACTCAGGTATGTCGTTCTGGCGCGGAAACGGAGCTGTGGCCGCGGCGGACCTCGCTGCCAGTCCGAGAGCACCGCTCCACCGCGCGGCTCGGTCCTACTGGCCGTCCTCCAGTCCCTGGCCACCAACTGCGCCACAGACCGCCTCACGCGCTGCCGTTCTCGGAAGGGGAGGGGAAAAGCTCCCGCAGCTGGCGGACGGTGTCGTCGGGGCCGGTCACCGTATGGCCCACGGTGTCGGGCGACACAAAAATCTCGTAGTCGTTTCCGCCCTGCAGAGCAAGAGCAGGGCGCAGGCACAGCTGCCCTCACTGCAAGAGCGGCAGAATCTGGCGTCCTGAACGCACGAGCCATGGCTGAGCTGGCAAGCAGACAAACCAAGGAAGCAGGTTGAGTGTGAGCTGCCAGCACTGGGTGCGCAGCAGCATGCTCCAACCCAGGATGGCGGCGGCGGGAAGGCTGGTCCCATTGGCGCCACTTCTGGCAATCCACGAGTACGGTACCCCACTCGCCTCAAAGGTCTTGTCACCAAAGAAGTGGATCTCATCAAAGTCCTGCTGCACGTACCGCAGGCAGTAGGTCTTGTCCCAGCCCTGCATGGGGGAGCAGAAAGAGAGTTGGAGAGCAGGGTGGCAGCAGGGGGCTGCAGGAGGCTGCACGAGCGCAAGTGCACGCAACAACAGCCACAGCTGGCTGCGCTGCACGTGTCCCCAACACAACATAGGGTGCAGCCTTCAAGCAAGGCAAACCTACCCGCGGGAACACGTCAAAGCTGATCTGGCCGCCGATGGAGAAGGTGAGGTCCAGGTGCGCAAACTTCTCGCGCAGCGTCTCCACAAACCGCTTGCTGCAGCCGGCAGAGAGTGGGGCGCAGGTGAGCAGTCGGGGGTGACGGCGCAGGCTGTGGGCGCAGCTGGGCGCACACTGCACAGGGCTTGCAGTGCGTACCGGCAGCCTGCAAAACCCTCATCACCCACCTGCAAGCACCCGCACTGTGTCGAAAGGACCAACCAAAACAACCTGGGAGGTGAGACACCCACGCAAGACACCCACCGGATGCCGGTTGCCAGGTCGTGCTTCTCAAACTCGTCCCGCTCCTCCTGGCTGCAGTTGCGCCCGATGGGGCTCACGTTCAGCATGCCATTGCGGAACTCAATGAAGGTGCCGCGCTTGACGGGGATGTCGATATCTGGGGGGCAGCGGGCGAAGGGGCCGACGGGGAGAAAGGTGTGTGTGTGTGTGAGAGAGAGAGAGAGAGAGAGAGAGAGAGAGAGAGAGAGAGAGAACAC
>VIYQ01003025.1:0-15053 GCA_009928355.1 Chlorella sp. CH2018 | reverse complement strand
GCAGCGGCAGCGGCGGCGGCGGCGGCAGCGGCAGCGGCAACAGCAGCAGCGAGGATGTGCCAACATGGCAACCCCACCTGCATCATAGTGCTCCTCAATGTTCTTGCGAGAGCCCTCCAGCGTGTTGGAGCGGGCGGCATGCGCCGCCGCCAGCAGCCGGTCGCCCAGCCAGTTGAAGGCGCCCATCATGCCGCGGTTGGCCTGCGAGCGATCATGTTGTCATCAGGCCAAATGAGCATTGGAACGTCCATTGCACAGGGTTGCCCGGCATCGGCTGCAGCCATAGAAATGCCCACCGCCCCAGCAAGCTTCCATCCTCCTCACCTCGATGTTGTTGGCGTTGGCGGTTGCCACCGCCAGCAGGCCGCCCAGGCTGTCCACCTCGTAGTCGCCGTCCATGTACGACTCACCCATGCCTGTGCATGGGAAGCAGTCATTGACGTTCAGGGAAGGAATCAATGAAGTTCAGGGCAGGCATCAATGACGTTGAGGCGCCCCGAGAGCAGCACGGTGGCTGTAAGAGCTGAGACAGCTCCGCAGGCCCACAACAGCTGACGGGCAGGAGTCGCAGGAAGCAATGGCGCTGGGTTGCGCCCGGTGCTGCCATGCCTGCCCTGCGCGGTGGCAGCCACAGGGCACAGGGCCAGGCTCAGCCCTGTGGGATCTGAAGCGCCCTAGCCCAGATACAGCAGGCCCCGCCCACCTGTATCGTGACGGGTGATGACCTTGCGGAAGAACGAGGGGTTGAACAGGCGCACCGTGGCCGACAGCGCTGGCCGGCCGCGCCACTCCTCGCCTGCAGTGGAAGGAAAGCGAGGAGAATGCTGCTTGAGAGGTTGCGCTGGGAGTCCTATCCGGACGCAGGGGTAGGGCACCCGCATGCGCAAATCAACTGCAGATGAATCGCGTGAGGCGAATGGCATCAATGCATGCACTCACCCTTGGGCACAGGCGCCGCGCAGTGCGCCTTGTCGCCGTACACCAGCTCATCGCCGTTGGGCAGCACCAGGCGGAGGTAACCGGTCTTGATGGCCGCCCGTGCAAACTTGTCAAACAGGCGGATCGCGGCCTGCGCTTTTATGCATGAGACGGTATGGCAGGCCAGTCAGACAGTGGCGAGGCAAGTTGTGAAGCATGCATCATGCTGTGCTTGCAAACATTCCGAAGATGTTTTCAGGGCAATGCGCTACCCCACCTGGTCCAGCAGGCCAATCTTGGGTGACACTGTGCGCGGCACCCAGGGGATGGTGCAGCCTGCGGTGCACACGTGGGCAGGTGCTGCGAAATCAAACAAACAAACATCAAACACCTGGGATGAACCGGGGAGCTCACCCCTCACAGGCCTGATGCGCGATGCCCCACGCACAGCCCCACATGAACGCCCAGCTGGCTCTGCGGCAAGGCGCACCCATGGAGGTCACAGCATCCACAGCGCTCTTGATGCCGTCCTCATGGAAGCCGTAGCCCGCCCATGCGCCCGCCAGCCAGATGCCACCCTGGCCCTGCAGGGCGGAGCGATGCGGGAGATGCCTATTGTCGCTCAAGGCCCCAGTGCCACGTAGCACCATTCGGGGTGCAGGCATGCGCACGTGCAACCATGCGTGCTGCAAGACGTTGAAGGCAGGCAGCCATACCCGACACAGCCCAGCCGCCACACCTGTGCCGCCGGCAGAGCACGCTGCGCAGCATCGGATGCAAAGCTGAACACTGGGTGGGCCAGCGACAGGCGGCGGAACGTCTTGTCCTCTGCACGTCAGTGTTAGAGAGTCTGGCGGTTGTGGGCAAAACTGATACACACTTGGTGCATGCTGCCACCGCCGAGCAGGGATGAGGCAGCCCCGGCAGCGCCACAGCACAAGCAATGATGGGCAACACAGCTGTGCACTGCATGCAAGCGCACCGGCGGGAGGGTGGATGGGGTTCAGGGTGACAAACAGGTTGGGGGCGCCGGGGGGCAGCGGCTGCAGCCGGTTGGCCCAGTAGGACACGCACACCGCGGCCCTGCGATGAACAATTGACAAGCAGCAGGATAATGGTGCAGGGCCATGTCGAGCTGACAAGACCAGCAACTGGTATTAACGGGGTGCAGTACCAGGCAATCATGGCGCTGCCTCCGCTGGCCAGTCCGCATTGCCTGCCATCCTCCCCAACTCCTGGCCCACAGCCCGCCCCGTGTGCTGAGCTCACTTGTTGCCGCCATCGCCGGAGCGGCCCAGGAAGTTCCAGCTGGCCCATGTCTTCTTGCAGACCTGTGCAATGTAAAAGACAAGCTAGCCTGTGTGAGCCTGAACCTGTACCAGGGACACCGAATGCTCAGCCTCAACCCAGGCAGCAGCTCTATGCACCAATGAGCAAAGCATGAAGGCAGCACCGATGCAATCCGATTCCGCTCAGCAGCAGCAGCAGCAGCAGCACAGCCGCATCATTCCCTTACCGGCATGAGAGACTCATCGGTGTGCAGGTAGATGTCGTTGTCGTTGTACGGGATCGCCTCCAGCACATCGCGCAGCGCCTACAAGTGCAGGAATGGTGCACAGGCGAGGCCAGGCAGGAAGGGTTCATCGACAGGTCATGCTGTGCAAGGCCCACAGGCAATGCCACTAGCCAACTTTGCAAGCGGTTGCACCAGCTTTGACTGCCAACAGCTCCACTCCTCCGCTAAGCTCCGCTGCCGATGGATTTGGATTTAATAGCGCATCAGGCTGCATAACTTGCATCGCACCTTGGGTCCCTGGGCGCCCAGCATCTTGAGGCTGATGTCGGAATGGGTGGCCAGCAGCACAGCATCAAACTCCTCCGCCTCGCTGGCGCCCGCCACGGTCAGCTGCACAGGGCCCTGGGGGCCCAGGCTGCGCACCGACTGCACCGGCGACGAGGTGCGCACATCGAGCAGCTCTGCACAGGGGCGGGTGTGAAGTGGCGCAGGTGCAATGCAAATGGGAGGTAAGGGCGGCCAGCAGGATGGCTGCCGCTGGGCCAGGTAAGCAAGGCACATCGTGCATCCTTGAGCATGCAGCTCCACTTCAAGCCAGCTTCCGCCACCACCCACAATGTACAGCACGTTGCGGCAGCCCACCTGAGGTGATGCGGTCCACGTACGTCTTGCTGCGCCCGCTGACCACGCGCCAGCAGGGCCGCTGGTACAGGTCCAGCAGGTGGTGGTTCACCCAGAAGCGGATGAGGGTGCGCACAGGGAAGTCCAGAACCTGAGGGGATGCACGTACAGGCACACGCCAATAAGGCAGGCCTGGGCACGCACCGGAGGCCCAGGCAACCACCACAATCGCTGATCAGTGCGGCAGCACCCAGCACGTCAGTGCCTCCCAACTGAGGCACGCAAGGTGCACCGACCTGTGCGTTGGGAACGCTCCACACGGCGGCGCACATGGGGGCCACATAGTGGTCCCGGAAGCCAGCCGAGTAGCCGCGCAGCGTGAGGTACTGGCCCAGGGTCATTCGGGCAAACTGCAGGTGTGCAAATGGAGGCGAGAAGCATGAAACCATACGCTGTGCAGAGCCAGTGAAAACAAGATGGCATCTTCTGTTTTTCCTTGTTCACAAGGCACAGGCCGTTACAAGCCTGCAGGCGTGCTTTGGAAAGCAGCCGCCCACCATGCACCACTGCCTCACCTCCGCCTCGTTCTCGGGGCGCAGCACCTCTGGCGACTCGCGGCCAAAGCGGATCACGTCACGGATCATGCTGCGACACGAGGCAGGGAGGGAGCACAGGGTGTGGCGGGCGGACAGTCCGCGTCACAAGGGGCTGGCTGGACGGCCCTGGGCCTGCAAAACACGCTCGCGTACAGGGGCTTGTCCACCTGAGGAAGGCTGGGTTGGCCAGGTTGGAGCGCTGGGCAAACACAGTGTCCAGTGAGTGGCTGCCCCACTCCAGCTTGCCGCCGTCCATGGAGAGCGCAAAGGACATCTCGGAGGGCTGCAATGGCATGGAGCGAGCGCCGAACAGCAAATGGGTGGCAGCACATGTATTGAAGAGCGCAGCGAGCCACATCTGAAGGCAGCAGGGGCAAAGAGGCAGGCGGGCACGCCGCTGCTGGCATGCCACTGCTCACCTGCATCTCCACTCCCACCTCCCCAACCAACTGTCAGCATTAAAAGTTGCAGCAGCTTACTAGAGAAACGGCTGCTGATTGTTCTGCGGTGCTCACCTGCGTCTCCACGCCCAGCTCCTCAAACAGGCCCACCAGGTGCGGGTAGGTGGTCAGGTTGTACACCTGAACCACACGTGGCACCAGCCACAACAAGGTTACGTGGACGCGGCTGGGTATGCAAGTGCGCCGGGCCATGCAAGGACAGGGCTGCCGTTGGCGGCAAACAACCCAACAGGGCCAGCATGAGCAGCCTTGCTTGCCAGCTGCAGCAGAGAACTGCCGAGTGCATGGCGTGTGTACCAGACTGTCGCCGCGCACAGCATGACGTGGCACAGGCTTCCTGTGCCTTGGTTGTTGCTGACGTTACTGCACCTGTTTTGCCACCCAGCACCCACCTGGAACCCCAGGTCCACCGGGAACCCGCTGCTGGTGTCTGTGAGCGTGTGCCCGCCGCAGCTGGCCTCGCTCTCAAACAGCGTCACCTTGGCGCCATTCCTGCGAGCAGGGCAGCACGGGCGGGGCGGCCAGCCGCAGGTTGACGTGAGCATGAGGGCACCACACAGGCGGCGCCAAGCCGCGGGCACCCGCCGGCGCCAGCAGGTGTGAGGGCGGGGGACGCTCATGCCCCGAAGGCCGGCCCAATTTGGCGCATTGCCCCGGCCGAGCACGCTGTGTGGCTGGGAGCGCCTGCAGGGGCCGAGGGCTTGGTGCGGGCAGCGGGCCGCACCTGTGCAGCAGCCAGGCGGCGCTCAGGCCGGAAATGCCGGATCCCACGACCGCCACGCGCTTGCCCTCCATCGCGCACGAGGGCTGGGGGCGCCCCACTGCCACAAACTGCGCCAGCCCGTGCCAGGCCGCCGATGCCGAGTGGTGACGCCTCGGTTGATCGCTTATGATCCGTGAGCGCAGCTCCGATTGCGCCCCAGACCACTGCCCTGTGACTTGCATTGCGGCGCAGCAGCGTGCTGGGCTGCCCAACACAGGCCATTTCGCATTCTGCGCCTTGCAGTCCAACCTGCAGTGGCCTTGGATCACTCGAGCATGGCCGCGCTGCGCGCACGAGGCCCCCCCGCCGTGGGCGCCAGGCAGCCACCACCCAGGCTGCCCCTGCGCCCTGTTGGGGCGGCTGGCGCTGATATAACGGATGCGTCAGCGCCACAGCAAGCTCCGCGCGCCCTGGTGGAGCTCAGTGTGGCTGGCCGGCGCCGCGTCGAGCTGGGCGGCGGCGGTGGCGGACTGGCCGAGACGCAGCAACCTGCGTTTGCCAGTATGGACGCACACAGCAGCAGCGCTGCTGAGGAGGGCCCCATAGCAGCTGTGCGCACCTTCTTCCTGCCCAGGCGCGTAGATGCGGTGGCTGCGCCACACTGCTGGAGCTGCGCCCACCTTGCTGCCCCGCACAGCCACCCCCGCCCACACAGCCCTCCCACTTCCCTAGCTGTGCAGGGGCTGGCCACACTCGGTGACCCCCGACTACTTGAGGTACCAGCTTGCGACAGTGCCTGCTCACATCACGGGGTGGATGAGCCACAGCCTGGCCACCTCCTCCATGATCCAGGTGGGGGGAGGCAGGAGCGATGAGGAGGCGTGGGCCACGAGAAGGCAGGAGCGAGGAGGCAGGAGCGTTGTCTCCTTGGCTCAGTTGTGTTTTGTTGAAACCAAATTGTGTCAACTCAGTGCAGGTGATCCAATGTCTCAGCCGCCCTGCCTCTCGCGCCTCCTCCGCTGCTGCAGGCGCTAGGTGTGGCCGCCAGCCCCGAGGCAGCGGTTGCCTCATCAGCAGCCATCAAGTGGATTACCAAGGATGGATTGGGAGCAGCAGGGCGCCTCATTGTCGGCGGCAACCTGGCGCAGGGTAAGTAGTGCCAGGCAGCCACAGCTGCTGTTGCTTGGACGGGCCTGGCCCTCTGCCCCGCTGCCGCTCCAGCCCGTCACCTGCTTGTGTCTCTGCCTTCAATGAGAGCCGGACACCAATGCACAGTCGACAGGAGTTGACCACTTGTACTGCTGTCTGCCTCTTTTGCAGTGTTTGATGAGGACCCGCGGCGGTGGCGCATGGTGGCCGAGGCAGTCACCACCCTGGGCCTCTCGCTTGAGATCGTGACCCGCATGTACCCAGGTAGCGGCTACTGCTGCCGCTGCCCTTGTCGTGCCTTGAAGCAACGTACCTCAGCCTGCGGCGCTGTGCCTCTGCAGGTGGCCTCACAAAATGGGCCAGTGCTGGACCAGCTCAGCTGCCCTGCCGACCTGCATCGCCCCCTTGCACCCTCCCAACCTGCACAGCCCAGTTTGTGCTGCTGGCGGGCGCTGGCACGCTGGCCAAGAGCATGGCCAAGGGCATGGGGCGGCCCTGCTTCCGAGTCATCCAGACACACTTCTCAGGTAGGCCAGCCGTGCTTGGTTTGTCTTTGCCGCGCAGCTGTGTGGTGATCAACCGCGTGGGGGAAGTTGCCTCGCCACCTCTCAGAGGGGCAGTCGTCTCCCCGCCTCTCTCGCTGCGCTGCAGCCACCAACAATGTGGGTGATGTGGCGGCAAAGGAAGAGGTTTGGGAGGTGGCGGCCCAGGTGCGCTGGGCTGCACCATTCCAAACTCATTCCCTGGAGACGTTCGGTCGGCAAGACTGTTGCTTGCTTGCCTGGATCCAGGTGGGCATGGCATTCTGCTTGCGAATCGGCTCACTTCACCCTCTTATATTGCACGCCCTGCCCTTATCCCGCAGCTGCTAGGCCTTGCCTCCAGTGTGGCACTGCTGCGCACACTCGAGGCTGTGGGGCAGCCGGAGCTCGTAGTGCCGGCGTGGGCGGCAGCGCACGGCGTGCATGTTGCGCTGCGCTACGTCGCACTGCGTGCGCTGCGCTTCCCTTACCCCAACCAGGTGGGGTGGGGCAGGTTGGGGAGGGCCCCACCTGGTGGGGATGCGGGGTGAGGCCCCAAGCAGGGCAGGCACAGCATAGCATTGTTTTGCATGCCGGCTGTGGCGTGCAAATGCAGAGCCGACCCACCTGACACCCCCGCTTGAGTTACCAACAGCGGTGCTTGCTTTTCCTGCCAACTGACGCTACTCCTTGCTCCTGCTCCTGCCCCTGGCCTGCAGAAGCGGGGCTCTCTGATGGTGACGCAGCATGTCAGCGGCGGTGGGGTGCCCTCCATTGAAGAGGCTAACCTGGGTGAACAGATGCTGCTGCCGCCCTCCGCCTGCCGTCCGCGCATGCAGTTTGGCTGCAGCCTGGACGAGGCGCTGGGGAGCAGCAGCAGCCAGGCGCAGCCGCTGCAGCAGCTCGTGGAGCTGTATGCAGGGGAGCGGTACCTGCTGACGTGGCGGGAGGGCAGTGCCTATGTGCTGCTCCAGGAAGCCGCAGCGCCAGTGGACTTGCTGCGGGCCATGTGGCAGGCAGCCTGGCTGGAGCGGCACGCTGGGGGCGACAAGGCAGCAGGGGCAGTGACAGCTGCCGGCGGTGGCAGCAATGGTGCGGCCCTGCATGCGCAACACGCTGGTGCAGCAGAAGTGCAGCTGCTGGAGGCCAGCCTGGCAGCGCTGCGGAAGCAGTGGCCCGACTTTGCAGCGGTGGCAGCGGCGCAGGGGTGGCAGCTGGAGAAGGCGGTGCTGCCGCGGGGCCGCACGCTGGTGCGCCTTGAGTGACATAAACGCGCTGGACAGTGCGGCTGAGAGGGAGCGCAACCGAGAGTGGATGAGAGAGGGAGCGGCTGATGTATCTGAGTGCAATTCGCGATGTATCTCCTTTTGATTTAATGAATGTGAACCCTGACGACCATGCAATCCCATGCCTTCGCCTGTAAGCATGCCCTCTCGACAATCCTGTTCAGTGGCGGCAGCATTTGGCTCGACTGCCCCCATGGGGCAGCCGGCTAGCAAGCCCAGGCGGCTCGACCCGTTCTGCACCCCACAAACCTGCTGCTCTTCAACCCCGGGACGCTGTCGCGCCCTCCGACTGTGAGCCGCACGGCACGCACAGCGTACGTCGCATGTCTGCCATGCAAATCACGCACGCATTCTCCGCTGACAGGCCGGGCGTGTCCTGCCCCGCTGCCGCCGCCAGCGCCGCTGCCGTGCCGGGCGCAAGCGCTGGGACTGCCGCAGCAGCGCCCGCCCCTGCCATGCCGCCGCTCCGCTGCGCTGGGCTGCCGTGCCGCCGGCAGAGGCTCATCAGAGAACAGAACAAGTCATTCAGCAGCATTGGGTTGGCGAGGGGGTCCACTGGTGCAACCGCTGGTTGCGTGCCCACAGTTTGGGGATACACGGGCTGCAGACGATGAGCTTGATTCGTCCCACTATGGCAGATCACTTTGACATCAAGACAAAACAACCACGAAGCGAGCCCATCAGCCAGAACACGGGCTGTCACCCAACCGGGCAACGCTGCAGGCGCCGCAAGCTGTCGCCCGCTGCCGCGCGGCATGCTGCTCAACTGTCTGCACTCTCCGCCGCCCGCGTTGTGTCGGATCGCTCTGCGTAACAGCCTGAGCACGCTCCTAGTGCAGCTGGCGCGCGGCTTTGGCGCCGACAGACGGGTCGCTGAGTCGGCGGCCGGCGGCCGGCTCGCCCGCTGCAGCGGCGCTCATGTTTTCCCAACTCCTCGCCCTGTCACGCGACGGCCGGGCGGGGCCCAAGGAGCGGGGTCCCCACCGCCTGGCGGCGGCGGCGGCGCAGGCGCCGCCTGATGTTGCGGTCGCGCCCCTATCCCCGCGCAGCCCCTCGACGCGTCTGGCTGCAGCAGCCCCCACCGGCAGCAGCCTTGGTAGCCCACGGACGCGAGCCGCGGCGCTGCCCGCCTACCGCGCCCTGCTGGGCCGCCAGGCGCAGCGCCTGCCGCATGTGCAGCATGCGGCAGAGCAAGCACCCTGCTACACCAGCTTGGAGTTTCTGCGCAAGCTGGGTGAGCGACTTAGCGAAAACTACCGGCTCGTTTTCACACGGATTTTAAGTTGTGATGGGCAACCACCGTTGCCGGTGCTGCCGCTGCCGGCCAGCAACCCGCCCACCCCCTGCCTCCTGCCCTGCTGCAGGCGAGCTGCACACGGGCAAGCACTCACAGGTGTGCCACTTCCTTGACACTCGCTCCGGCCAGCTGGTGGCCGTCAAAACTTACTACAAACGCACAATGGCCAAGCGGCACTACCGCAACGTGCGGCGCGAGATCGCCATCTCGCGCCTGCTGGCCAAGCAGCGGTGGGTGCTGGCCGGCTGCTCCTGGCTGTCGCTGGCTGCTGCTCCGTCCTTGGCCCGCCGGCGAGGCAATCAGCATGAAAACCGGTGTTGGCTTGCCATCCCCTGCCGCAGGTTCACCGGCGCTGTGCAGCTGCTGGGTGCATTTGAGGATGACGGCCACATCTACCTGGTGCAGGAGCAGTGTGCAGGTGCGGTGCTGAAACTGGGCAACAGCCGCACGCACCGCTGGTCAATGATGGCAGCGCGTAGCTGCCTGCATGCAAAGGCTTCAATGCACCATTTTCCGGGGATGCCGCGAGTAACCCTTCCAGTGTGTTACGCAGGCGGTGACCTATACAAGCGGCTGGTGAAGGCGGGCGGGGTGCTGTCAGAGGCGGAGGTGGTACGCGACGTGGTGGTGCCCCTGCTGCTGACCCTTACCTTCCTGCATGCCAACAACATTGTGCACCGGTGAGCACAGCTGGCTGAGGACATGCCTGCGGGCTAGTGCTGAGCTTGCAGTTGGTGCAGGCTGCCTGTTCCATTTGTAGTGCACACACGGCTTTGCCAGGGTGCCACCTTTGCACCTGAACCTTTCACCCGGCCACCCGAATCCCTGCCTGCACAGCGACATCAAGCCTGAGAACGTGTTCTTCACGGCCGAGGGCGGCCTGCGGCTAGGGGACTTTGGGCTGGCGATTGATTCCGCCCGGGAGCGCCCCACCTCGCGAGTGGGCACGCTGGACTACATGTGAGGGCGCTGCAGGGCTGGCCAGGTTGATGTGGCAGTGGAGTGGCAATGGATGTTGTGTGTGCATTTGCAACGTGGCATGCTGTGGGTTACGAGCAGCCTGACCTGGAGCCGTCACTCGCACGCGCTCTGCTTCCCGCCGGCTGTGCAGGGCGCCGGAGGTGGTGGGCATGCCCTCCCCAGACACCATCAAGCGGCTGGGCCTGGCGCCGCACCAAGTGGGCCACTATGGCTGCAAGGTGGACGTCTGGGCGCTGGGCATCCTGACCTACGAGCTCATCTGTGGTCGGCCTCCGTTTGAGGTGCGCTGCACTGCAATCTGGATGCTGTTGGCCCTGCGGACATGCCGCTGACGATTGGCATGCCATGCCATCACCCCAACGTCTCCCTGTCTCGCGCCTCAGTACCTGCGCCATGCCTGACGTAAGTGCGCTCCACATGCTGCATTCATCGCTGCAGGTTGAGGATGTGAAGCTCACAGAGCAGCAGATCCAGTTTGGTGAAGTGGTGTTCCCGGAGCACCTGGTGTCGCCGCTCTGCCGCTCCTTCATCCAGCAGGTGGGCGCACCGCTGGGAGGTGCAGCCGCGCGGGCCGAAATTAGGGAATGCGGTACGAGCCACAAGTAGTTTCCACTGCATTCCGCAGCTCCTTGCTGGCCAGGGCCAGCGCTCAGGCTCCTTTCCTGCTGCCGCTAATCTGCAGGCGCTCACCAAGCGGGCAGAGAGCAGGCCGACAGCGGCACAGCTGTTCCAGCACCCCTGGGTTCAGGCGCAGTACCGGCAGCTGGCGGTTGAGCAGCGGCAGTCGGCGGCTGCAGCATTAGTGGCAGCAGCAGGGGCGGCCATTTGCACGCCTGAGCTGCGGCGCACCGTCAGTCAGCCGCCGTCGCCCAGCAAGAGTGTGCCCGGGGTTCTGCCGCTTGGGCTGGCGCAGGGCGGCGAGGGCGCAGGTACCCCTGCGGCAGTGGCCTCGTCGCTGGCGCCATTCCTGCCGCCTTCGCAGGCCAAGCAGGCTCACAAGGTGGGAACTGCAGCGAGCTTTCGTCACGTCCGTTGGCTGCTGCCCCTTGCTGTGCCTGTTGGTCTCCTTCAGGTTGGCTGTTCTTGCTGCCTCATTCTCTGCTGCTGCCACATGCCTCCCTGCAGGTGCGGCTGCTCTCCCCTGGCCGCCCTCCCAGCAGTGGCAAGGGTGCGAGACCACGGCGGCGCCGCCTCTCAGACCCCCTGAGCCGAGTGCACGTAGCGGCAACGCCAGCGGCAGCAGCAGCGGCAGCAGCAGCTCCTGCAGCAGCAGCGGCAGAGGCAGCGGCGCCAGAGGGCCCGCCGGCAACACCACCTCCAGCATCCACGCCTGCGGCCGCCAGCGACGGAGCAGGCGCAGTGGCGGCAGCAGCCGACTTGGAGGATGTGGCAGCTAGCGGCAGGCTGGCGGTGGAGTTTGAGACACCCGGCACACCAGGCGTGCAGGTCACACCACTGCCTCGCCAGCGGCCGGTTGTGGTGCCGCCGCCCCGTTTTGGACCGCTGGGCCGGGGCCCCTTCAGCTTGCCGCAGCTATCGACGCCTGGTGCCAGCAGCGCAGCGGCCGCGGCAGCGGGCGAGGCGGCGCCGCAGCCCGCAGGCGGCCCGCTGCGCAGGGCAGCAGCCGCCGGTCGCAGCCGGTTTGCAGCGGCAGCAGAGAATGACGAGGCGACGGCCATGGCAGCGCTGCGGCAATCCAGCGAGGCCATGGGAGCAGCAGGCCTGAGCAGCCCCAGCCTGCTGCAGGCACGGTCAGGCTCGGTGCCCTCTCTTGTGGCGGCACGGCAGGAGGGCAGCAGCGGCGATCTGGCGGTGTGCGGGCGGGCAGCCTCCTTCTCATCTTTCCGTAGCCCGAGCGGCGGCAACCTGTCGCTGCAGGTGGCAGCGCGGGCCAGCAGCTTCACCTCGTTTGGCGGCAGCTCCAGCAACCTGTCCAACATCATGGGCAGCAGGCCCAGCAGCAGCAAGCAGCTGGAGGGCCTGGACGAGGTGGCGGGCATGAGCGGCAGCGGCACGGACACGGCGGACGACCAGCTGCGGCGGCTCCACCTGTCAGGCTGACCGAAGTTTGCTTTTGCCGTGACTCTTGTAATCCAAGCTCTGCGTGGTGAAGGCTGCCAGGGTGGGTGGGCAATGCAGGCCATGTTGGGGCATGCGGTCAACAACAGACTCGGCGGTCAGCGCAGCGGGTAGGTGGCGGCGCAGCTGTGTTCAACTGGTGTTCGCCGCGGCTCTCCCCTTGTTGCTTCCGCCATTGAGCGCCCACCACCCTGGGCGCACTCGTGCCGTGCACAGCGCACCAGAGAGCTCCCGCCCGCCGTCGGCCGCCCGCCCTCGCTTTCCCCGCCCACCTCGACTGCAGCCATGGCCCAGGCTCAGAGCGGGGCGCCCGTCGACGCGCAGGCCCTGTCACCGCGGTCACCGATGGCCGGCGGCGGCGCCGCCGCCGCCCGCGCGCAGCCGGCGGTCGTGGGCACGCTCAGCGAGGCCGACCTGGACGTGCTGCGCGGCAAGAAGGTGGCCGTGTTTGGCTCTTTCCAGGTGTGTGGAAACGCTGAGGAGGAGGCACGATCTGCAGCCGGCCCGCAGCTATCGCCACGCACAACCGCACTCGCTGCCAAGCACCCACCTGCCCCCCACGCCGCTCCCAGCCTGCCGCCCCTTGCAGTATGTGGTGGACTTCCTCAAGGTGAGCGGCAGCAGCACCAGCAGCACCAGCAGCACCAGAAGCACCACCAGCACCACCAGCAGCAGCCAGTCTGATATGACCGAGCTGTTCAGCAGCATCCGCTGTCGGCCAAGGCGGCGGTCGCTGCCATTGACCGTCTTCCGCCCAGCCTGCCTTACTGCCTGGCCGACCAGCGCTGCCCTACCCACCTCCCCAACTGCAGGAGCCGCTGTCCACTGTGTTTCCCAACTGCCAGTTCTTTGAAGTGCGCCTCAAGGTGAGACTGTCAAAGGCCTGCAGACCAGGACGGGCGACTGCTGGGGCTTCCCCCGCTCACTCACCTCTGTCCACATCCCTCGCCGCGTCTCGCAGCCTGAGACCGCTCCGCTCGCCAAGGGCTTCGATGCCGTGTGCATATTTGTAAGTCGGCCCCATGCGTTATAAGTGGCGTGGAAAGAATGCTCGACACCAGCCAAAGCTGCTCCCATCCCCCGCGCGCAGCTGCCTAGGCCACCTTCAAAGTGAACTCAACTTCATTCTGATCCTTGCCAGCCGCTCTCCCGCCCCCTGCAGGTCAACGACCGCGTGAACGAGGCGGTGTGCCAGCAGCTGGAGGAGGGCGGCGTCAAGTACATCGCGCTGCGCTGCGCCGGCTTTGACAAGGTGGGCAGGCACCTGTGGAGGCGAGGGCAGCTCTGGGGATGGTGGCGGGCACCCAGGGCTTGCACATGGGGCCAGCACCCGCCTGACCGACTCGTGCACCGACTCAACTTGACTGGGCTGTGCACTTCTGTCTGGTCAACAGGTGGACCTGGAGGCGTGTGCCCGCCACGGCATCCGCGTCATGCGCGTGCCTGCCTGTGAGCTGCTCGAGTAGTGTCGTTGTAGGCTGTGTTTGCGCATCGCCGCCGTGTGCTCACCGCCACTTTGCACCATCACCCATCTGTTCGTTGGCCTCTGCTCCTCCCTCCCTTGCAGACTCGCCCCGCTCCGTGGCAGGTAGGCGCAGCTGATGCGGGTTGCACCTGGAGGCTGTTGCATGCTCCAGCCCCTCCCAACTCTCATGCCCCTCACCTTCCCGCTTGATCTCCCCCGCCCTTGCTGGCAGAGCACGCACTGGCGCTGACCTTTGCGCTGGCGCGCAACCTTCACCTGGCCACCAGCCGCGTCCAGCAAGGCAACTATGCGCTGTCGGGCCTGGTGGGCTTTGGTAAGTGCAGTCATTGAGCCGCTCTGCCGCAGGTTGTGGAGCCAACGCCTGCTGGAGGTGGCCGATCTGCATGCAATGGAGCACGGCACCGCACATGCACCCCTCTTCCCTCGTTCCACCGCCCCTTGTGTGCAGAGGTCAGCGGCAAGACGGTTGGCATCGTTGGGACCGGCAAGATTGGCTTCGAGTTCGCCTGCCTGCTCAAGGCGAGATGGGGGCTGCATGGGGGGCGCAGGAGCAGAGGGCGATCGCATTGGTTGACATCTCCTCACGCATCCTAGGCTGGGCCCTGAGCGAGCGTCCAATAAATTGTGCACCCTGCCTGCGTCGAGCAAGGAGCTGCCCCCTCCACCTCGTCCTTTTCAGGGCTTTGGCTGCCGTGTGCTGGCCTTTGACGTGTTTGAGAACGAGGAGCTGAAGGCCCAGGGCGTGACCTACTGCAGCCTGGAGCAGCTTCTGAGCGAGGTGGGCAGGTGGGGAGGGGTGGGCTCGATCAAGTGCTGCTGATGGCCAGGCATTCTCAGCTTGGCGCAGCTATGCGGGAACGGGCCGCGACTGCATTGAAGCCTCCCGCACCCTTGCCACGCCTGCCCGCCGCAGAGCGACATTGTGTCCCTGCACTGCCCACTGCTGCCCTCCACCTTCCACATCATCGATGCTGAGCGGCGAGATGCTGCCGCACCGTGTGCATGCGCGACTCTGTGAATCTTTCAGTTGTCGGCGTGGTGTGCATCTTTGCTGACATGCCCCGCCTCCCTGCTGCGTCTTCTGGTGCAGGCTGGCCCTCATGAAGGTGAGGGCAGAGGAGGACTAAGGGCAGAGGGTTGGCTGCCTCAGATGCAATGGCTGCACCGTTTCGTTGGTTGTTGTTTCGGGTTGAAGTACCACTTTGCTGCTGCTCCTGCTCAGCTCTGCCGATGCCCCGCCCTGCCTGCAGCCCACCGCCGTGCTGATCAACGTGAGCCGTGGTGGCCTGGTCAGCACCGACGCGCTGCTGGAGGCGCTGCAGGAGGGCAGGTGGGTGGCCACGCTGGGTGTCTGGCTGCGTTTGGGATGGAAAGGCCGGGCAGGTGGGCAGGCGCTTGTGCTTGCACCCCACCCCAGCCAAACCTAATCCCACCCAACC
>VIYQ01003020.1:0-10341 GCA_009928355.1 Chlorella sp. CH2018 | reverse complement strand
TGGGGTGGGGTGGAGTTGGGGGGTGGGGGCGCAAGGATAAGCATTCAGGCGTGGGTGCTAGGTAGCGAGTCGCTTGAGAAAGCAGGATGGTGCGCAGCACACTCGGAGCGGCTGCAAGCAAGTGTGCAGCAACCGGTGCCAACCAGCCCTGAGGCAGCAGGGACACTCACCTCGATTGTTCCAGCCGGTGGCAGGGGGCCGCCTGCCCCCAGCAGTGCAGACAGCATATCAGGCTGGCCGCCGGCCCAGCCAGGCGCTGCAGCGCCGCCGCCAGCAGCGGCCGCGGGCTGGTGCGCTGGGTCTTGCTCCACCAAGTGCAGCGAGTGCCCGTCTGCGATGCCGGCGCTGGCAAGCGTCTGGCCATCTTCCAGCACTCGCCCACTGCAGCAGGGCAGCAGAGTGGAAGCAGTCCAGTGCTGCTGAGAGGTTGCGTGGCATGCCGACACCATGTGCCACGAGAGCGGCAGGCCCGGGAGCAGCCTAGTGCCCTCACAGGGCAGTGCTTTCAAGGCATCACATCGCCCGCGTATACATGCCACCCCACCCTACTGCTGCTCGGGTCATTCCGGCACAAGACATCAGCATGGTTGGCAGCGCTAGAGTTCATGGGTCACCTGTAAATCACCCGCTGGCGCTCGACAGGCAGGCCGGTGGGCCGCACCAGCTGCTGCTTCACATCGCCCACGGTCGCCTGGGCGGAGCATCAGGACACAAGGTGGACAAGTGAGCTTGGCATTCTCATGTTTGGCAGTGAGCACGAGGGCGCTTCGCAGACGGCCCGAAGGGTGCAGCCACGGGGCGAGCACGGCAGCAGGCGCAAACGGAGCAAGCACAGCAGCAGGCACTGCCTGGGCAGGCGGCAGCGGCGGCGGCGGCAGCAGCGACTGCAATCCCACCCCTTGACCGCCTCTGTTCGCCTTCCCGCCCTCCCCATCTCACCGTGGCCGGTACCCGCACATCGTGGTTGCCCGTGGACAGCGTCCTGACCTGCAAGGTGATGGTCGGGCCTGTGGCCGCTGCGTCGCCGCTGCTGGCCATCGCGGCGACGGCTGATCAGCGGTTGGGTGCCTCCCGGCAGCTGCCCAGGTGCCTGGACGCCCCCCCGGTCGCGCTTCCTGAAGGTGCGGCAGCAGTGCCGCTACTGCAGGCCCTGCCGTCGTGCTGCACTGTTCGGATCGCGCTCGCAAGTCGTCGGGGGCAGGTATGGACTGCTATTTGCGTGCTCGCCGCCCTGCATTGGCCCTGGCCCGCGTGGCTCGCCGCCATCCGGGGTGCACGGCGCCCTTTCGCTGCGGCGTTGCAATTGTGCAGCCTGGCAAGCCTGCAGAATATAACCGAGGCCCTGCGCGCGAATATGGCAGCGGCCCTCAGCACTGCGGGCTGCCGGCCCTTCTGCGCGGCTCGCCAGGCCCCCAGCAGCCAGCAGCAACGCCGCCTGGGCGCGTCAGCGACCGTGAGCCGCGGCAGCAGGCGCCTGGCGGTCGTGGCCGCCGCCGCCGACACCAGCGAGGTCAGCGGCAGGAAGGGGTGCACGATTTGCTGCTGTCGTGCTGCTCTTGCTGCTTGCCTGCGCTCCTGTTTGATAGCTCCCTGTGTTTTCCATCAGGCAATGTAGCTTCGGGTGCAGGCAGGAGCCGGCGCATGGCCTAGCGCCGCGCCCAGCAGTGTACACCTGTGCCGCCTGCGCAGCTGCACGTTGCGTGGCTCCAGCGCATGCTGCGGGCTCGTCCAGTCGGCAATCCAACCATTGCTGTGCCCGCCGCCTGCTGCAGGAGGTGACCATCCGCCGGCGGCCGCCGCACGGAGTGGAGGCTCAGAATTGCGGCCCCGTAGACTTCAAGGTCCCGCTGGGCGGTGAGCATCAAGCACTGTTTGTGTTGTATTGCAGCTGAGCCGGCGTGGGTTGATCCACGGTGGGCGCTGCAGTGCACACACACGCGTTGGCTTGTGTCGACACCCCTGCTGCCCCTGAAGTGGTGTGTGTCGCGCACGTGCTGCACGGTGGACCGGCAGTGGCTGCGGAGCTCTCTGCCGGCTGTCCTGCAGTCGTTCCCGAGGAGAACTAGCCGCAGCCCTGTGACCCACCCCAGTACTACTTCTTTTTGTGGCTTTGCCACATCACTCGATACACATCGGTCGTGTTGTCTGCTGTCCTGCAGACATTGCGGAGGAGAACAAGCCGCGCAACATCCTGGAGGAGATTGTGTGGTACAAGGCGGTGGAGATTGGCCGCTGGCGGTGAGTGCTGGCCTCGGCGTCGCTGCCTGTGCCAGCGCCTCGTGCCCTGGTCGTTTCCAGCAGGGGGCCGTCATAACACGAGCCTGCCCGCACGTATCGACGTCCTGTTGCCCTCCATCGCTGCAGGGAGAAGGTGCCGCTGGCCACGCTGATGGCCGCGGCCAAGGCCTCCCCCGCTCCCCGCGACTTCATTGGCGCCATCAAGGCTGCGGCGCAGCGCACTGGCAAGCCCGGCCTGATTGCAGAGGTGCGGGGGCGAGCCAGCGGTGGAGCCGGCCGCTGGGCGAGGAGCCAAGCCGCTGTTGCGCCGCACACCGGAAGTCATGCCTGAGCTCGGGGTGCACAGGCATATGCCAGCTGTACGGCGCTGCCCCGCTTGTGCTGTGGAGTTGCATGACCGCTTCCACTTGCTTGCCCTCGTTATCGCGCAGGTCAAGAAGGCATCGCCCAGCAAGGGTGTGATCCAACCCAACTTCGACCCAGTCAAGGTGTGACCGCTATTGCTGGCGGAAAGAGCGTGCTGGCCTGCTGCACTGCTGCCGTTCTGCGCTGCTCAAGCACTGTTGCTGAAGGTGCGCTTTGCAAGCCGTTCCCCGCGCTGCCTGTTCAACTCATCCAGCTGCCGCGCCATCTACCCCTCCCCTGCCCAAACCGCAGATTGCACAAGCATACGAGCGCGGCGGCGCGGCCTGCCTGTCCGTCCTCACAGACGCCAAGTTCTTCCAGGCAAGGAGGCGTGGTGTGTGTGCTGCTGTGGTGTGCTGGGCTGTGGGGCTGGCTGGTTGTGTGGTGTGCGCTGCTGTGGCGTGAGTGGGGCTGGCCGCGAATGAGCAAACAAACAACATTGCTCCCCCTCCCCCGACCCCCTGCTGCAGGGCGGCTTTGAGAACCTGACGGCCATCCGGCAGGCAGGCGTGCAGTGCCCGCTGCTGTGCAAGGAGTTCATTGTGGAGGTGTGTGGGTGCTGCTGCGTATGCTCGCTTGCTGCCGACGTGAAAGTTTGCGGGTTGACGCAACCATCTTGCTATTGCCAGCGTCTTTGGCACCAAGAATACACTGGCACCAAGAAACCGTGCGCCGATCGCCTTGCTGCATTTACTGCAACTGCACGGCACGCCGCTCAGCTGCCGCACCTGCTACCTGTGCCGTGCCTCAAGCTGGGTGCATCCGTGCTTTGCTACCCCACAGGCCTACCAGGTCTTCAAGGCGCGGGCCAGCGGCGCTGACGCCATCCTGCTCATTGCTGCGGTGCTGCCCAACAGGTGAGTGCCGGTGTAGGTGGGGGGGAGGGTGGCAAGCGCAGTGCGCGGCCTGGTTGGCAGCACACGTGCACAAGATGCCAGTGCCAATACCCTCCTGCGGCTGTGCATCCCCCCATGCCAACCTGTGTTGCCGCTGTGCTGGCCAGCTCTAGCTGTCACGTCGTGTGCTGCCGCCCAGCGCCGCGCCACTCATACCTCTCAGCGCCGCTGCAGGTGTCCGCACTCGCGCTCCTCTTGTACCATCTAGCCCAGCCACCGACCCTCCCTGCTCCCGTGCCCTGCCGCTCACCCTTCTTTGGTCCGCTGCCCTGGCCCCTGCAGCGACCTGAACTACCTGATCAAGGCGGCTCGCTCGGTGGGCCTGCAGTGCCTGATTGAAGTGAGGGCAGGGGGGTGGTGGTGGCACGGCGGGATGGAGAATTGGGCAGCCCTGGCAGCCAGCAAGCATGACAGCGACAGTGCATCTGGCTGCCGCCGCGCTGTGGTGCCCATCGTGCTGCGCATTTCTCCTCATCCTGGCCAACCCACGCAAGCACAATGGCTGGAGTGCGGTGCATGCAGTTTCCCTGCCAGCGCACGCACCTCCACCTGCCACCTCGTTGTTTCAATGTCGAGTGCTGGGACCTGCCCCCCGCAGGTGCACACCGTTGCTGAGCTGGAGCGCATGCTGCGGCTAGACAGCCTGGAGGGCTGCATGCTGGGCATCAACAACCGCGACCTGCAGGCAAGCTGGGCGGCCCCCTGCTGCCGGGCCGGTCTGTCTGGGATGGCAGGCTGCGCCGTGCAGGAGGGTGCGGGCTCTTTTGCTGGCCGCCGCTGCCCATGTGCTCTGGCCTGCTGCCGCTGCCCCTGTGCTTCAACAACCTCCAAGGTGGAACTGGGAGCAGTACCAAATGGCCCGACTGCTGCACACGCTCACCTGCTGCTCGAAGAGAAGACTTCTTCTGGTCCACCCTTCCCCTGCGCAGACCTTCAAGGTGGACCTGGGCAACACCAAGCAGATCATGGAGTCGGCGGCGGGCCAGCAGGTGCTGCAGCGCGGCCTGGTGATGGCTGGAGAGAGCGGCATCTTCACCCCCGAGGACGTGGCCTTTGTGCAGTCGGGTGCGCTGATGGGGGGAAGCAAGGAATGGGATGCGGATGGAGTGGAATGCGGATTTTGGGGGCTGCTGTGCTGCGTAAGCGGTGCGGTGCGGTGCTGAAGCAGCAGGTTCGGTGGGCAGGGCTGCGTCTGGGGCTGAACCACACCAACACTGCACTGCTCCACCCCACACTGCCCGCCTGCAGCCGGCTGCGGCGCCATCCTGGTGGGCGAGAGCATTGTGAAGCAGGGCGACCCGGAGGCAGCAGTGAAGACGCTGCTGGAGCTGCACTGAGTGGTCTGTTGAGATACTGGCAGCTGTAGCAGCCGAAAGACTTTGCGCTGTGTGTACCCTAGCCGCTGCTGGTTGTTTTTCTCATGCTCAGATCTCCGTCATCCCATGCAACACAAGAAATGTAGCTTGAAGAGCCAGTATTCACAGAGGGCACACAGACGGAGATGAATGAAAGAACTGAGGAGGATGGGCAGTGCTGCAGAATGAATCGAATTGGTGGCAGCGGCGCTTGGTCCGCCCGCCAAGCTTGTTCGGGTGCCAGCCGGCCAGGAAGCTCAGGCCTTGCGCGGTCATGCGGCGCGGATGAAATCAGCCACCTCCCGCAGCCCAGCTGCCGCGTAACGGTCGGCCACGGCGCTGCGGATGTCATCCCAGCTCGCCTCGCCTGCCGCTGCTGTGTTCATAAGCCAGTCCGCCTCCTCCATCTCCTGCTGCTTCTCTGCAAGCCGTACAGGCAGGTGGGGGCAAGTGCTGCTCAGGTGGGCGCCTGGCCGCATGGCACATGGGGGCAGGCAACTGTTCCCAAACGGGGCGCACAAGGCAAACGGGCATGGGTTCTCAGCCCCCCAGCCCAGCCAAACCAAGCTCTCCCCATCCACGCTGTGTCACCGCCAGCACGCACCTGTGTTGACCACAGCCCCCATGCTGGCCGTGTTGCTCCTCAGCCAACTAAGCAAGCCAGCAGTTCACAATCTATACGCACCCGTCTTGATCACAGTCTTCATGCCCGGCATGTTGCTCATCTCATCCTGCTCCTCCAGGGCCTGCCGGATGGCCGCCACACCGCCGCTCATCTCCGCAGTGTCGCGCATGGCGGCAAAGCCGTCGGCAAAGGACCACCAGGGCATGCGCAGCGACAGCCGGGCCTGTGCAAGCGCAGCGGCAGTGTGGGCGGAGTGAGAGGCGGCTGGCTGGAGCAGAACCAAATAGACAAACTGTGGCTGACTGCGCAAGCGGAGCCTGGCCGAGGGCCACGGTGGCAAGCAGGCTGGGCAAGCTGAGCAGCCCCATGCGCCAATGCAAGCACGCTCAGCGATCAAGCCAGCAGCTGCCGGTCCTCACCACATCACGCGCCTCCTCCGCCCGCCCAACACGCGCCATGAGCTGGCTGTTGAACTCGTACGGCCGGCCCCAGCCAGGGAAGTGGCTGTTGCGCATATACCACTCGCCTGCGCCAGTGTGGGGTGGGCGGTTGGGTGAGCAACCGCATGGGCGCACAACAGGCAGGCGTGCAGCAGCACAGGCAGCGGCACCGAGGGCGAGTGGTGTGGGCAGCAGTGGGAGCGAGGCGCGCAGGATGAAGGTGGCCAACAGCTTGGTGATTGATCGCATGGCAAGGCTACTGCAGGACTGGCCAATCCAACAAGAAGATGCATGCCTGTTGGGCTGAAAAAACAAAACCAGCCAACACCCCCCACCTGTGATGAGGGCGCTCATCTGGTCACCCTTGGCCAGGTGGGCCAGGGCCAGCCGCTCGGCAACGTCGGGGAACATGCCGGCCTGCAGCGGGAAGGCAACACAACAGGGCACATCAAGCGTGGTATACCTAGGCAGCCTACCCAGCTCCCAGCTGTGTGCATGCAACCTACTCATCCGCACTCGCACCTTCAACTAACTCACACTTGCACCATCAACCAGCGCACCTTGCGTGTCAGGTAAGCATCCAGTGTGGGCAGGCCGCTGGCGGCAAACGCCCCCGGCTGGTACAGCTCTGCTGCGTCGCTGCCGGCCGCCTGCACCACGTCGGCGCTGCTGCCGCTGGCCTCGGCCTCTGCCAGCGCACGATGGAGGTACTCATCCAGGGACCGCGCCAGCAGGCGCACCTGTGGCAGATGGGAAAGGTCAAGGGAGGCTGAGCTATGGGTTCAGAAAGCGGATTGTTACGCTGGCGCCGATCCAGGGAGCGCGTCAGCCGCGGCACCTGTGGCATGTGGCAGGGGCAAGACAGCAGGGCGGCTCAAGCCTGAGCCCGCAGGCCACACAGGAACCACACACCTGTGTGCCGCCGCGCGCCTGGCTGACCACCGGCAGCTCCATGCCCTTGTGCCCCTCGGGCCAGCGCAGCAGGCATGTCAGCTCGCCGCTGCTGCCCTCGCCGCCCTGCTGCTGCGCCAGCGGAATGAGCAGTGGGTGCAGCCCGCTGCGGTCTGCCGGCGAAACGGCTGCCTGCCCCTGTGCCTCCAGCACCTGCGGATATGAAATGGGAGCAGCCTGGTTGTTGGTGGTTTTTTCAGTAAACGGATGGGCAGTTGCAGGCGAACTTTGCAGCAGCACAGCAGCAGGGTGCCCTATTGCTACCCAACGAGCTGCAGGCTCAAAGGTGCGCACCTTCAGCAGCACCTCCACGCGCGGCTTGCCCGGCACAACCGCCACCTCATTGACCTGCAGTTGAAGGCAGTGCAGGAACCACAAGTTACTGCCTGCATCCACAGCCTCACCACATGCCTGCAACAAGCAAGCCATCAGGGAGCGAGCCGGCGGACACGGGGGCCTCCGCCAATGGCCCCAAACTCACATAGCGGACGTGCTCGGCTGCGGTGACTGAGGCACGCACGACTGCCGTGCCAGCTGCACTGCGCCTGATGGGCCGGCGAGTGAACGGCCGGACGCTGCTGCCGATGGCTCGGCTGCTGCCCCGGGCGGCGGCGGCGGCAGCGGCGGCCCTGCTGCTCGTGGCACTGCACTGCATGATCGCTGCTGCTGCCTTTAGAGCCGTGCAATGCTACCTCTCTCTACTGGACAGTAGGCAGTGGGCTGGAGCAGCCGCCAGCCGGCTAAAGCAGACGACCGCTGTGCGCTGGAGCACGTAGGGGCCTGCCAGCGAGCAGGGTGAGGAACACTGGCGCTGCACAAATGCACAGCTGCAGCTTGCAAGCGGCGGGAAGGCCTGCATTGGGCCGCGCCCAATGACGCACAAGGGCGCCGTCTCAGGAGCATTCAACACGGCCTTGATCAGCTGCGATATTCACACCCAAGGTCTCTGTGGCTCCGGGCAGCCGACACACAGAAAGCCCGGCTCCCGCCCCTGCTCTCCTGCCTCCAGGGGCCATGGGCGACCCCCTGGGCGCCCTGGCGATGCCAGAGGAGCCGCCGCAGCCGGGACCCCAGCCGCAGCAGGAGCAGCGGCAGCCGGGGGAGGGCGTCGCGGCCGCTGCCGCCGCTACTGCCACCGCCACTGCCGCCGCCGCAGCAGCTGCCATCCGATCAGCCGCAGCCGCCATCCGCACCGCAGCTGCAGCACTGCCGCTGCAGCCACAGCTCAGGGACAGCCCCACTGCGGCGGCAGCTGAGAGAGGACGAGGCGGCAGCGCAGCCTCCCTAGCCCACCCGCTGGCCAGTCCAGTGTTGCCAACCAGCAGCGCTGCTGGGGAAGCGGCCCCGCCGCCGCCCTCGCCCGCTGAGCGTGCGCAGCTGTTCCGCCAGCAGCTGGAGGCAGAGCCAGCCGTGGATGTACGGGCGCTACGGAGCCTGGCATACGGAGGGGTGCCAGATGATGCGCGCGGCCTGCGCGCTGCGGTCTGGCGCCTCCTGCTGGGCCTGCTGCCGCCAGAGCGCGGGCAGTGGGAGCGGGTGCTGCGCCGCAAGCGGGCCGAGTACGCGCAATTCTGCGAGGTGGGACTGCGGTTGCATGGGCTGCTTGATTGGATGTGTAGAGTGCTGATGAGTGCATGATGCCGTGTTTTGATTGGGGATGTGCCTCACGAGGGAGACGGCTGCTGGGTGCCAAGCGCTGGTGCTGGCTGGAGCCGCAGGGCTTGCAGGCTGCCCATGGGTTGTTGAGCCATTGTGAAACAACGACCAAAGCTGCCTGGCGCGTGCAGGAGTTGATTGTGGATCCCAAGAGCTTCTCCACACCCGCCAACCTCGAAGCCGCCCCCGGCTCACAGCCCAACCCGCTGCTGGCCCACGGCAGTGCTGCCAGCAGCAGCAGCAGTATGAGCGCAGCGACCGGTGCAGCAGACGGCGGCGGCGGCTCGGCAGCTGGCTCGGCACCCGGGTCTGCCCGAGCGGCGGCGGCGGCAGCAGCGGAGGCTGAGTTGCAGCGGCTGGCGTTGAGCCAAGATGACCACCCGCTGAGCACGAGCAGCAGCAGCAAGTGGCAGAGCTACTTCAAGGTGTGCTGGGGTGGGCGGGCCAGCGCATACGGCTGCACGGAGCTCCTAGATGCCGATATCTGTTCCCACTCCTGCCTTCTCAACATCTTGCCCCAACATGCATGCATCCCCCGTCTGGCAGGACGTGGAGGTGCAGGAGCAGATTGAGCGGGACGTGGCGCGCACCCACCCAGACATGCACTTCTTCTCAGGTCAGGGCAGTCCCTTACATCACAACAGGCTTGCAGGCTTGCAGGCTGATCTTGCTGCTGTGTCCTGACCTTGCCGCCGGTCAGCAACACTCTGAGCGATGGCGACGTCGGAATGCTGCACTCAAGGCGCCTGCATGACCCACCCCTGCCGTGTCTTGGCCTGCCATGCTAGGCAACTGACCCTCTGCTCTGCCCACCAGCCCACCCCCTGACCGCAGGCCCCTCTGGGGCGGCAGCAGAGCACCGGCGCCAGATGCGGCGCGCGCTGTTTGTGTTTGCCAAGCTGAACCCGGGGCTGCGATACGTGCAGGTGGGGTGCGACAGCTGTGGTGTGTACGTGAGAGCCATGTCATGCTGCTGGGCCCAATTGGCCCTTGCACGTGCTCAGCAGCTGCCTGTTGACTGCCTGCTCAGCAATGCAATGCACGACAAGTCGCTCCTGCAACGCCTCATCCCTTGTTGTTGTCCGTACCTGTGGCCTGCAGGGCATGAACGAGCTGTTTGCGCCGCTGTACTACCTGTTCCGCACAGGTGCGGGCAAACAAAGCAGGATGCGAGGCAAACAATGCATGATGCGTGGCAGCCTGCAGGCTGGGCGTGCCGGGACCTTCGGGCACATGTGCTGAAGGCTGTGTTCTGTAGCTGCGGCTCCAAACGGCCCAGCCAGCTCCAGGCGCAACTATCTTTGTTAACTGCACACATGACATTGCACCATGCCTCCCGCCAGATCCGGAGCCCGAGGCGGCGGCGGCAGCAGAGGCAGACGCCTTTTGGTGCTTCTGCGACTTGATGGGAGAGTTCCGCGACCACTTTTGCCAGCAGCTGGTGAGCTAGCAGACGTGCAAGCGGGAAGCTGGGCGCACCATGGCGCCTGCACTGCAAGTCGGGCAATGCATACCAGGCATGGACGTCTTTGGGGCTGCGATGGTCCCGTTGCGCACACTAGCCGTCGGGATCAGTGGGCTTGCTCCTCCACGTAATGCTCAGCACTGCCCCTCGCGTGCTCGCCGCAGGACAACAGCACGGTGGGCATCCGCGCCACGCTGGCGCGGCTGTCGCAGCTGCTGCGGGCTCACGATGGGGAGCTGTGGGAGCACCTGGAGAAGGGGGTCAAGATCAACCCGCAGTTCTATGCCTTCAGGTGCGCTGGTGGGTGGGT
>VIYQ01003017.1:0-18751 GCA_009928355.1 Chlorella sp. CH2018 | reverse complement strand
GGGGGGTGAGGGGTAGCGATGCCATCAGTTGGGGCACAGCAAGCGGAGAGGGCGCCTGCAACCAGGCTCAGGCCGCAGTGCAGCAGCAGCCCGCAACCTGGCTGTTCATAGCTGCAGCAGCTTCAGACTTCAGACCGTGGCAGGTTCAGACTGCTCCTTCTGCCCGCCTGGGGGCCGGTGAGACAAGGAACTGCTCGCCGCACAGCGCATCCATCCCTCTTTGGGTCTCAGCACGACCACAGCATGCACAGCATGCACGGCACGCTGCCCACCTGAGGGCCGGTAGTTGAGGAACTCTTCATCACACAGCACCTCGCGCAGCAGGCCCAGCATGTCGCTGCCGAGGGCGGAGCCGCTGAGCGTAGAGCAGCCGGCTGCTGCCGCCGCTCCGTGCTCGCCGCCCAGCCGCTCCAAGTAGAGCGACAGGCAGCGCAGGGCTGCAGGGATGGGGGTGGGGGACGGGCGGTTGGTGTGGTTGGGGCATCCTGGGAAGGACAAAAGGACAACGCCAGCAGCACCAACTCACACAACCTCAGGCCAGACTTCTGCATGCATGCCTGCACTAACTCACCTGAAATGGAGGCTGTGTCGTTCTGCAGTGCCGCCAGCAGCGCCGCCTGCACTTGGCCCAACAGCACGGGTGACACGCCTGCGGCCTCGGCCACGGTGCCCTGCAGATCCCACAGTAAGGCAGAGGGGCATGCCCACGCACGCAGTGAGTTCTAACTCACAACAGCGCCCCGACCAGGACCGGTCTCCAAACAGCCACAGCATGGCACAGCTGCATGCTGAGTCAACGCGTGCATGCCACGCATGCTGTGATCACTCACAGGCTCGGGCACGCGGCGGTCGGGCAGCCCCGCCTGGCGTGCCGCCAGCAGCAGGCAGGCCGCCAGGGCGGCTCGGTGCAGGCTCTCGGGCGCTTCGAGCGGCACTGACATAGCGCGGTCCAGCAGAAGCACTGCATCGTGCACCGCCTCCTCTGCGCGGCAAGCAAAGGGGAGCCGGCCGGGGACCCTGCGTTGTGAGGCTGCTATTGCTGGCGGGCAGAGCACGTGGTGTGCCCCACACATAGCACAGCATGCAGGCCCACATGCACCGCGGAGCTGCCACACTGATAGGGGAGGCGCAGCATGCACAGCATGCTCAGGGTCCATGCAGAGCATGCACAGCAGTCCACGCGCAGCGCACCTGGCAGGCGCAGGCGCGTGCCCAGTGTGGCCGCCAGGCGAGCCAGCTCCGGCCGGTGCGCAAGGTAGCCGGGGTGCATCATCTTCACAGCAACAAATGGAGTGGCACGCTTGAGACGAACAGGCTCTGCGGCTTGTCAACAGCCACCAGCCGGAGCAGCGATACCAATGGCCAACATGCAAACAGCACTCAATCGGTTGCTCACCTGCACGTTCAGGTTGTGCGTCTTCTCAAAGTACTGGGCCATGGAGAAGGCCTCGGCGGCCCTGCAGAAAAGGAAGAGAAACAAAATCAGGGAAGGCAAAGTGCCACGTCAGGACCCATGGCAGACGGCTTCATGCTCAGAAATCTGCCTGCAGCCCGAAGAGCTGCAGCACCGCAATGTGCAGGCAGCCCCGACCGCAGCATCCAACAGCCTACAACCAACAGCCCACCTGGCCTCGGCGGCAAGCTCATCCTGCAAGTCCTTGTCCGCCCGCTGGCTGGCGCGGCCGCGGCTGCCGCCGCTGCCGATGTGCAGCCCCGCAACGGCCGCTGCTGCTGCTGCGGCTGCCGCCGCGGCTTGGCCGGCGGGCGCTCCAAGCGCTGCCGCCTCACCGCCAGCTGCTGCCGCCTCCTGCCGGCCGGCCGCCGCTGCTGCGCTGCCGGCTGCTGCACCGCTGCCGCCGCCGTCACTAGCGTCAGGCGGCAGGGGCACAATGCAGCTCAACACAGCGGGGCCCTGGCCGGCCAGCCACTGTGCCACCTCTTCGCCAGTGGCCTCCAGCCGGCCAATGTAGACGGTGGCATCAGCTGACTCTTGAAAGGGCGCGTCCAGGCTGCAGGGGCAGGCAGCAGGCATGCCAGACAGTGAGCGAAAGCGCAACGCCTTGGCAGCATGCGCATGCAAGGGCCACGATGCACTATGCTCCAATGCCACTCTGCTCGATACACTCACTCCCATGCCAAGCCATGTACCACTGGCAAACAACCGCACCTGCGCAGCAGCGCGGTCACCGTCTCCTTGATAATGGAATGGCCGGCGTCCTTGGCCTTGCCCTTGCCTGCAGCGAAGAGCGGCAGTGCCTTCTTCAGTGAGCCTTTAACAAGTCAACACAAAAAAATGGCTGGCGAGGTAAGTAGGAAAGCGGTACACACACGTCATGGCCTGCGCTGAAACTCATGCCGGGTTGCTCAGCCTGGCACAGCAGCCCCAGGCTTACCTGCGATGATGCTGACACGCGCAGGCAGGTCGTCGCCGCGGGCGCTGCAGGGCAGGAAGATAGGTGGGTGCAGAGGGCTGGTTCATTGGCAGGCAGCGGGTGTGGAAGGTAACGGGCGATAGGAGAAGGGCAGCGCCGCACCACACAGGGGCCCCGCACCATGGCGCAGCACGGCGCGGCATGGCACAACGCAGCACAGCGCAGCAGGGCACAGCGCAGCGTAGCGCAGCCTCACCACAGCTCGGCCAGCCAGTTGTGCAGGCTGAGCAGGGCCACCGCCACAGTGGTGGAGTGCAAGTTGAGCTCCAGGGAGTCTGGGCTGGAGTGGCTGTGCTGCCGGATCAGGCCGTCCTGCGGGCATGCATGCAGGGGGGCGGGAGCAGCAGCTTTGGTGCATGGCCGACAAGACGGCAGTCTCAGAGCATGCACCCAGGCCTTGCACGAGGGCCAGTATGTGCACAGGCGAGGGTACCCACTATCAAGCACCGGTGGCCAACAGGGCCTGGCAGCCATTGCGCGAGCTGGCAGGCAGGCAGGCAGGCCAGCAAACAGCAAGCACATCAGCACAAATGCTTGCTGCTCTTCCACACTAAGCCGCACCTCGGTGGCGTCGCGGAAGATGCCAGCTGCCCGCCGCTGTGCCCATGCCACCCCCGTCTCCCACAGCACATCCTGCGGCAAGGGTGGTGTGGGGGCAGCGCAGACATGCATAGTTCAGCCTGCCTGCTGGCCTGCTTGTGTGGCTGGCAGCCCGAGGCGTTGTTTTAACGCCACTGCTCCACAGCCTGATCTGCAGACTGCATACTGGGCCTGGGGCCGTCCAACAGGCGGGGCTTCGCATCGCAAGCAGCCGTGGCAGACATGCTCCGGCCAAGCATGGGCTGGCTGAAGGCACGCCACAGGCCAGCTCAAGCTCGCACCGGGATGACGTTCAGGCAGCACTCATTCTGAAACAAAAAGGTCGCATCTTGAGCATAATTACGACGCACCAGGAGGATGTTCAGGATGATGGAGTCGGGGGTGCACTGCCGCGACCGCATGTCCTCAAAAGCCTGCACACCAACAGGGCGTATTTGTCGTTAGGTTCGTTGGGTAAATTGAGGGTGCGCTGCCGCGAACGCATGCATTTACAAGCAAACAGGGCATGCCGTGCCTCACTGTGGTGCTGCCATTACAGATGCTGCGGCTGCACTGCGGCTGCTGCAGCTGGCCCGTGCCGCAAACCCACGCTCTCCAGCAGCGGCCTGCACCGCCGGTGCTTGTAACCTGGATGTGCGCGTTCCACAGCCTGGTTTGTTAACACCGTGCTCCTGATAGCCCAAAAGCAGCACTCACCGCCAGCGCGCGCCGCCACTGCCCGCCGCGCTCGTAGGCTTGGATGAGGGCGGTGTAGGTCACCACATCTGGCCGGCAGCCCTGCGCCTGCATGGCTTCAAACACCTCGCCTGCCTTCTCCCACTGTGCGCCTGCAGGCACGGTTAGAAGGAGGCAAAACCTGTGCGTCAAGACGCTGCCAATAAACCCACCCCATGTGCTCACCTGTGCTGCAGCCTTGCATCCCGAGCTCAGCACGCAACCGCCGACCTCAGGCGGGGCCGGGGAGCGCGCATGCAAGCGCAGCAGGAGGACAATGCCCCAGTGCCTCACCCTGGGCGCAGGCCGCAATCAGCGAGTTGTAGGAAATGACGTTGGGGGTGCAGCCCTCGCCGCGCATCTCGTCAAACAGCTGCAGGCAGGCAGGCACAGGCAGGCGCAGGCATTCGGCAGGGTTTGGTGGCGCTGCAGAGCTCATGCTGGATGGGGAGCCTGCGATCACAGTGCACGGCAGCATAAGAGGCGCCGCCACTGAACATGGCAGCTGCAGCGGCCCTGCAGAGCGGAGTGATGCCTCCCAGCCCGGCTTGCTGAAATGCCCCCTAGCCCTGCTTGCTCAGATGATGGTTATCCCATGCATCACCACGTGCTGACCTGCAGCGCCAGCTTCCAATCCCCCGCCTTCTCGCAGGCCGAAATGAGGGAGCTGTAGGTGATGACCGACCGCTCGCAGCCCTGCAGGCGTTCAATAGAATGGGCGGGAGGAGGCAGACATGGGTCATGCGACAATGAGGCAGCTGTGCGGGGATGAGGGAGCCATAGGTGCAAGTCGCATGGTATTGTTTGGGAGTGCATGGTTTTGAGGCCGCAGTCCTGCCGTGCCCGCAGTCTGGCTCGTGGTGCCTGCCAGTCCAGCAGCTGAGCTGTGTTGGCGGATGCTCATTCATGTGGCTGATTCATGTGCTCACCTTGCTGACCATCTCCTCAAATGTCTGCAGCACTTTGGGCAGGTCCCCCGCCTTGCTGTGGGCTGCAGGGCAGTGACAGCGAGGGCCAGCCAGTGTGTCAGTGCAAGCACGCAAGCGTGCGCCGAGCTTGCTGTACCGTGGGCTGCAGGGCCCGAAAGCCAGCGATGCACCAGCGCCTGCAACCCCAAGAGATGGATCACTCGAGGCATGGCACAGCTCTGGCAATGCCAGGTCAGCAGGCTCTATTCCATGTTGAAAGACCTTGCACTCCTCTCTCTCACCGGAGATGAGCGCGTTGAAGGTGGTGGTGTTTGGCGGCTGCCCCGCAGCGACCATCTTCTCATGCACGCGCAGCGCCTCCTGCAACAATTAAGTAAACCAAACCCAAAGGCCAGATCATTGGTTGTTTTGATGGAGAGCGCAGCGGGGGCGGCTGGTTGGCTCAGGAAACTGAGGTCAATGCCGTGAAGTCGCCGCCGCCTTGCAGCAAGGCACCACACAGCCACCCCGCCCACCTGCCACTGCCCCGAGGTGTTGCACGCGATCATGATTGTGTTGAAGGTGCGGGTGACTGGCTGCACCCGCTCCTGCCGCATCACCTCCAACACTACAGCAGGGGCACACAGCAAACAGGGCGCAGATGAGGCAGCAGGGAGCAGTTGGTACACTGCTTCTGCATGCAGCAGCAGACAACAGTAGCGATGCAGGGCACCAGCACCAAACAGACGACCAGCCGTCAGGCAGAAGCCTGCTGCAGTGGCAAGGCGGTGACAAGCGCAGCTTCCTTAGTGCAGCATACAGCTGCAGCAAATCGCTGCAGGGGCTCTGACCTGCAAGAGCCTCCTCCCACTGCCCGCTCTTGCCGTACACGTCGCACAGCGTGTTGAAGGTCACTACATTGGCAGGGCAGCCCTGCAGAGAGGCACACACGCGTATCATCAGAGCCAGCCGCGCTGCTACACGCCGTGTACGCAGCGCTGCTACCAATAGGGGGCCTGCACCCCATGCCTCCAAACCCGCGCAGCCACCAACTCCAACAAACCGCTCCTCGCGTGCAACACATGCTACGCTGTGCCAAAGGAACTGACCGCAGCGCGCATGTCGCGGTACACGTCCAGCGCCAGGCGGTACTGCCCGCACTTGATGGCCACATTCATCAGTGCGCTGTACGTGTGCACGTTGCAGGGGATGCCGCGCTCTTGCATCTCCTGCAATGAGAAGCGCGGCTTCACAACGTTGATAGCACTGCGACAACAACATATGCTGCCCCAGCGCTGCTGCCGCGGTGGCTCGTGCATCAGCGGCAATCTGTGGCGCATGCAAGAAGCAACCCCGCAACAACAAGCAACACCGCTGCACCGCCCACCTGCATCAGCCCCAGCGCTTGGTCTAGCGCCTGCCGCTGCCCGCAGTTGGCGACCATGCTGGTGTACGCATACTCGTCCAGCAAGTGCGCCAGCTCATGCGTCGGCCCCAAGCTGCAGGGCGCCACATAGCGGAAAGGCAAGGTGAGGCGCATGCCGTGTGCTGCAGCCACCTGCTGTGACATTGATCCCCGTTCCTTGTTCAAGTCCCCCAACCGCACGTCGCCAACTACAGCCGCTCCCAATCGCCCTCAACGCAAGCAGGCCCGCAGCCCACCTGCGGACAAGGTCAAAGAGCTGCGCGCCGCGGTGCGGCAGGTTGTTGCGCCCAAGCTCTCGAATCAGCTGCGCCAGGCCGCGGCCGTCCAGATGGTGCAGCGCCTGCACATGTGATAGGCAGACACATGCATGGTGGCGCTGCGACTGAACTACAAAAGGCAGGCAAATGTACATGGCAGGCAGAAAAGTGCATGGTGGGGCGGAGCAGCCAGGGCCAGGAACCACTGCCAGCTGGGTGCGTTGCAAAAGCTTGCTCTGGGCAACAGGGCAGGTGTCTCTGGCACGCCAGCAGCGACGCGGCGACTGAGCAGCTATGCATCTGCACGCCCTGGCGTACTGCGTGGGTGAAGCACAGCAGAGCCAGGTGCTGCTGCTCAACACACCTGGGTGATCGAGGGATGCAGCGGTGCGTCGCGTGGCAGCCGCCGCAAGTGGAGCAACAGCTCCTCAAGCTGCAGTTGGCTGTTCAAGTCGCCATGCTGCGAGACGCGGCCCCGCCGCTCATACCCCTGCCCCTGCCCGCCGCCACGCCCGTAGCGCCGGCCGGAGTGCGGCGGCGGTGGCCTGCAAGGGTTGGGGTGGGAGGGTGTGCCAGCGAAAAGTGTATCGCAGGCAAATAATAGGCAGGCAGACGTGCTGATGGGCAAGAGCCGATGCATATTGTGCAGCAGAAGTGATTACCCAAACACAACACAGCACCCGCCGCCGACGCAGCAGAGCGCAAATGATGAGTCGCCCGCCTTCGAGATCTCGCTGTGCCCAGTACCAAAACTGACCAGCAACGCTTGTACAATGATGTACGGTAAGCCGCACCTGGGTCGCTCAGCGCGGCTGTAGTCGGCCGGCTGCGCATGCGCCACTTGCTGCTCAAACTGCATGCCTCCCCAGCCGCGGGGGGTGGTCGCCTCGCTGGGCAGGCCCATCACCATGCCGGCCAGCGGCAAAAATCGCTGGTCGCCGCCCGGCGACGGCGGCGCCGCGTAGGGCATCGGGGACGGCGACGGCAGGTAGAAGGCGGTCGCGCCGTAGCCGGCCATTGCGGAGAACTGGGCCGGCAGCCAGGGCTGGTAGCCCGCATGGTGTGGGGAGTAGAAGGCGGGCTGCGGAGCCGCGTGCGGCAGCGGCGGCGTACCCGCCACGCGCGGCAGCGGCGCTGCCTCACCGCTGCGGCCGTGCTGCCACCGCCCCTCCCCCTCGCCGCTCATAGCGAGGTGGCGTCAGCAGCCACCACCAGGCACTCTCCGGAGCGCCAGGCGAGTGGCATAAGACACAGTGTGCGGCGGCGCGCAGCTGCGCGCTTCCTGACGAATAATGTGGTGTTCTGGAGCCGCGGCACGAGCGATCGCAAGCCGGTTGTGGTGGGAGCCGCCAGTTGGGGCGCGAGCAGCTAAGTTGCGGCAGCTTAGGCAGAGAATCGTGCAGCCATGGGCTCGGTAGGCGTAAGGGTGCGGCGTGGGAGCGTCGCGAAACCAGGCGAGGGGGGGTGAGGCGGGTGGTCAGCGGCGAGCGGCGCTGCATGCTTTTGGGCGCCGGATGCGGGCGATGCGGCGGACACCCCCCACCACCACCCGGTCTCAACCGCTCAACTCCCAACCCCTTCTCAACAGTGCTTGAATAGGGGGTGTTTGGCACATCAGATGGGCACGATGATGGGCACACAGTGGGCTTTCGGCGGGCATGCGCCCTTCGAGGATATGCATGAAATCGCAAGGACCAAACCATGCATATCTGACCTCCCCACCCCTCCAACCCAGCTCCTCCCTCCAGGCTTGCGTCCACCGCACGTCTGGCAATGCTCCCGACATGTCGGTACCTTTTAGCGCCCTGGGGCGACACCAGGACGCGGGCGTCCCCTGCCTTCGCACGCAGTGGTGTGTCCGGTGGCGAACTAGATACGAGGCGGCGACGAGGGGGTTCACCGCCGCGACACTACTTGAGCGCCAGTCTTGTTTGTCTGGCGCACAACATACAGGGGGAGCAATGTCCATGGGCTTAAGGACAGGTCGTCGTCGATGCCTCAGGGAGTGAGCACCCACTCGCCTCGCTCCTTGGGAGCCGCCAGCAGCCAGTCGTGCTTGTGCAAAACTATCTTGCCCCAGCTTGTTGGTTTCTTCCCTGACATAACAGATGGCATCAATGCCACACTCGCCCCTGATTCCACCCCTAACAACTAGCCAGCTGCTGTCGAACCAACGTGACGTGCAACCCGCTGGCGGCAGCGCCCGGCGGCGGCGGCGGCTCATGCGGCCGAGGATGACCGGCGCAATCTTGGCGAGTGGCGTGCACATCGCGCCTTACACAGTATACTCGACGGTTTGGCGTGGCCAGGATGCAGGCAGCGGCAGCGCAGGGCTCAGTCGCCCGAGCCCCCGCGGCTGGGGCCGCCGGGCGCCGGCACATTGTGGTGCAATGCACGCACAGCGATGTCAGCAAGCCACAGGTGCAGCGGCCTCAGCAGCAGCGGCAGGAACAGGCCGCTGGCAGCCGGCGAGCGGTGCTGGGCCTTGGCGCCGCGCTGCTGGCGGCCCAGATCGCCCCGGCGCGGGCCGAGGAGCCCGTGAGCATCGCGGAGCAGACCGAGGTGGGTTGGGGACGGGCGCCGCTGCCGCTGCCGCCGCCGACCCTGCACGCAAGTCACCCACGAAGAGTCTCCTTCAGTGTTGGCTTGTAAACACCATTTGTGCTTGGTGAATGGAATTCAAAGTTGTTCCATCTGCCCGATGGCCGGTGCACGCTGTCAATTGGCATACCTGCTGAAGCACATTGCGTGCAGCCGACTCTCACCCGCCTGTCTGCCGCCGCCGCTGCGCAGGTGCCGGCGCCGCTGCCGCAGCAGCCGGCGCTGCCTCCCATGAAGGTGCTGCGCGACGACACCTTGGCCTACGAGTTTGAGTACCCCGCGGAGACGGCGGCCGGCAAGCCGCTGCCGCTGCTACTCAGCCGCAAGCCTGAGCGCTATTCCAGCGCAGCGCCGCTCACGGCAGACGCTCGGCAGCGGATCGTCTGCGAGCTGGCTGACCTGATTGACGCCGTGACTGTGTCTGTCACGGTGAGCGCTGCATAAATTCATTGCTACCTCCTGTTTTGCAAACTTCGCTTTGCACGGCCTTGTTGACGCTGCCACGGTGTCTGTGTCACGGTGCGCGACTACGTGTCGCGTGTGCGATGGATGGCACTGTACACGTGCATCTTCCTGCCTTGCTGCCTTGGCCTGCCAGCTCCAGGGCAGCTCTCCGCTTCTTCATGGTTCGCTGACTGCGCATGTAGCTTGCTGCTGCATCTCAACTGCCGCTGCACGCACAAACGCCTTCGCATGTGTGCGTCCTGCTTCCAAAGTTGCCCATCCTGGCTGTTACCTGCAGGTGGGGCCACCCAGCGGCATGCTGAAGGGCCGCACACCCGACCAGTGGACGGCGCGGCAGGTGGCAGAGCAGGTGCGGTCTCCGAGGGGCAGGTGGCAGCAGCTGGGAAGCTCTCCCTATGCCATGCAGCAAGTGCAGCACTGAGCCCGGCCAACTGTTCATTCCCCGGGTCAAGCACTTCCCACAGCCGACCCCCTGCCTGCGCCTGCCTCACAGGTGCTAATTGACCGCTCCACGGCTCGCATCACCACGGGCCAGCGCGTCAGCCTGAACAGCGTGGAGGAGGCGAGCCGGCAGGATCGCGATGGCGTGCCTTACTTTGTGTTTGAGCACGTGTCGCAGGTGCGGCCCTGTTGCTCCCGTGTTGAGGCTTGCAGTATGTGTGCGCATGTGTCGCAGGTGCAGCCCTCTTGTTCCTGTGTTGAGGCTTGCAGCCTGCCTGGGTCATGCGCTGGAGCCACAGGTGCTGCCTGCTTGTACCCCGTCCTTGACACGTGGTGCCAAGCCCGGTGTGGGTGCTGTGCTGCCCTACTGCCTCTCTTGGCAGCCGTCATGCTTCACCGATTGTGTGTGCTTCTCCACTATCCCTCAGGGCTCCCCAACGCTGCGGTCGACGCAACAAGAGACGTA
Source organism: Chlorella sp. CH2018 (assembly GCA_009928355.1). NCBI lineage: Eukaryota > Viridiplantae > Chlorophyta > Trebouxiophyceae > Chlorellales > Chlorellaceae > Chlorella > Chlorella sp. CH2018. The sequence continues at coordinate 8,441 of VIYQ01003017.1, read as the reverse complement.
CCGACACGCCCTGGCGGTGACAGGTCAGCGGCAGCAACGCCTGGCCGCTTCTGGTTTGGGCCAGCCATGCTTTGGGCGGCTTGCATGCTGTGCAGGCTACGCGGGGCAGCCCTCCTGCTCCTGTGTCATGCGCTGTTGAACAGAGATGCAGCTGCATACAGCATCAGTCTCTCGGTCACGTGTTGCTGACGCCCGCATTCTGCTCGCCACATGCTGCCCAACCGCCTGCGCTTCTCTATTCCCTGCGGCGGGCGGCTGGGCCCGAACGGCAGCCCTCTCCTTGTGCTTGCCCACCAACTCCTCTCAAGCTCTGCCAATCTGTGCTCCTCTGCTCCCTGCAGCGGTGCGGCCGGGCCTGGACGGCAGCCCCTACCTGTACACCCTCAACATGAGCTGCCCGCAGGAGCTGTGGGGCGACCTGCAGGCCGCCTTCCAGCGCGGCGTGGACTCGTTCACGTGCGTGAGGCTGGGTGCATCCGCTTCTTGGTGCCGTGTTCTGGGAGCGTGGGATGCGGGCGGGCTGTGCCTGTTGCAAGGAATCAGTTGCAGCTCGTCAAGGAATGGCAGCAGTTGGGGGTGCCACAACACCAGCAGGCGTGTTGCGGTAGTGTACACGCTCTCACGCCCCTCTGACCCTGCGACCACACGCTGTGCAGGCTGCTGCCACCCACCAACAAGTATGTGGCACCGGACAAGGATCCCTGGAAGTTCTTCTAGGTCAATTCAGTCCTGCGGCCTACCGCCAGCCCATTATTACACTTCAACCGCAACAGACGAGCGACGCAACGACAGCCCTCGGCAGCAGGCCATCATTCAGCACTGCCTGCCCTGTGCTGTGCCTGCCTGCCTGCCGCAATGGCCGTGCAAGAGTGTAAATGTTGCTGTTGACTGCGGCCGCCGCTGTAAGCACCAGAACACATAGAGGCGGGCTCGACTGCGGCTTGCATGATTGCAGGCACCAGCTCATGTGTGCTGGGCGGCGGTAGCGGCGGCGCAGGGTAGGCTGGCGGGCGCGCTGCTGTCCGCTGCATTCGAAACTGAGCTCCACCCTGAGCTTTAGCAGAGCGCTTGGAGGCCACCGGTTCGAGGGCTGCGTGCCCGCAGCGAGCACCTGAGGCGCCGCCCAGCAGTCGAATGGCCCGGTCAGGCGATCCAGGCGATCCATGAGGCTGCGGAAGGCGCTGGTGGCGTGCTCGGCGGCGGTGGCGACTGTGTCGGCGGGCGTGGGCCTTGCGACGCGCCGCTGGCGAGCGCCGGCCACGCTGCAGGCCGCCGAGCACGCCACGGCGGATGTCGACGAGTGGCAGAGCCTGACGGTGAGGCGCCCCGAGTTGACCGCTGCTGCCGCCGCCGCCCGGTGCCCGAACCGGCGCCGCCACAACACGACAACAGCCGCCCGAGGCACCCACTGGCCCCGGCCTTCCTGGACCCTGCTGCCACCGCCCTCCCTCCCCTCAGGACTACTTGCACGGGGTGACTGATGGCACCGCGCATGCCGGACGCACGGTGGCGCTCTGCCTGCGTTCCGCCACCGCGGCGTGGGAGCGGCGGCAGGCGGCGCTGGCCAAGGCGGGTGCTGGCAACGGCGCCCGCCCCTCCTCTGCTGTGCTGCTGGCCGACTTCCTGACTGAGCTGCATGATGCACCGGCAGACCAGCGGCCCCGCACCATTGTGTTTCAGCAGCTGTCGGACTACCTGCTGGAGCGGGCCACCGCCCCGCTGGCAGACCCGGCTGAAAAGCGAGCCATACTGAGGTACCTGGCAGCCGCGCTGCGCAGCGACGATGCGGCGCAGGCGCTGCTGCGCAGCCCAGGGGCGGCCCCAAAGCTGCTGCAGCTGGTGAGGCCCATGCATTTCGAGTCGGGTGGCGATCCAGATGTGGTGGGCTGGGATGTCCTGAGCACCCTGTTATGCAGCAGGCTGTGAAGGTGCATGCTTCCAGAGACCCTCGTCACGGCCTCCCCACTCTGTAACCTGTGCTGCAGGCAGCGGACAACCAGTCGCTGCAGCAGCTGCTGGGTGCTCAGTTGGCACGCGCAGTTCCGCCCCGGGCTGTCTCCTCTGATGACGTGGCAGCGGTCATGCAGCTGCTGTCGTCTGCCGCGGCGCAGCAGCGGCGGCGTGGCCGCGGGCTAGGCGGCCAGCAGCAGCAGGTGCTGCTGGCACTGGAGCTGCTGCTGCGCTGGGCAGATGGCTCGCCGCACAACGCCAACCGCCTGGCTGAAGCGGATGTGGGCCATTTGCTGGCCGACCTGGCAGCTCTTACCGCCACAGGCTCGGGAGTGGATGGCCTGCAGAGCCGCATTGCGCAGGTGCGGGTGACGCGCGGCCCAGGCTGCGGGAGCAGGGGCACCTTTTGTTACGTGCACGTGCAGCTTGCTTAGCCTGGGTCTGCTGCTGCGAGATGCACAGCAAGCATTCGACCGGTGGAGGTTTGTGGGGGCCATGCCAACGTCTTGCACATCTCTGCCTCGCTCTCACAGTTTGATTGGAAATCGAACCGCTAAATGTGATCTAATCGACCCCCTGCCGCAGCTGATGGGCACGCTGGCTCGAGAGTGCGCTAAGCCGCAACAGTTGCGCATGCAGGGCTGGCTGTACCACCTGCTGTGCTTTGCGGCCGATGCCTCAGCCAACGGCGAGTGGCACCTGGCAGAGGCCTCACTGAACAGCCTGGCGGCCTGCCTGCTGCGCGGCTGCGAGCTGCCGGTGAGCGGCAGAGGGTTTTGCATGGAGGCTTGCTGTCGTGGCTGTGTGGATCCTCAACTGAGTGCCAGGCGTGCTGTGGACTCCTGTATGCAGTCTGACTGTTGCCTGTTCCACTTCCATGTGCAGGTCCAGCTGATGCAGCGCAGCTGCCTGCCGCTGCTGCGCCAGCTGGCAGCTCAGCGCGACTCCCCTGTGCGCCCAGCCATCGCGCATGTTGTGCAGGCGCTAGCAGAGGGGCCCGGCGTGCAGCTGCCTGCAACGGAGCGCGAGTTTTGGAGCGAGGCGCTGCTGCAGTGGCTGGTGCAGCTCTCAGGCGGCAGCGATGTGGCGCCAGCTAATAGCAGTGGCAGCGGCAGCAGGGCAAGCGTTGCAGAGCAGCAGGAGCTGATGTCACGAGTAGCCCGGGCCCTGGAGGCTCTGTCGGCGCCAGCTGGCTCAGACGGCCTGCATGTGGCGCATGCTTGGCTGGCTGAGCTCATTGTGCACCTGTCGCACCAGGTGCGGCCCTACACAGAGGTGCCTGCGCCACAGCCAGCAGATGCGGAGGCAGCCGCGGGCAGCTGGCGCTGGTACTGGCCCTTTGGCAGCAGCGGTGGCCAGGAAGCTGGCGGGGCAACGGTGGCAGCAGCTGTGTCAGGCAGCCTGCCACCGCTGCCGCCCGCTGGCACTGACCTTCCAGCCATGGCACCTGGGCCAGCACCTGACGGGCCTTACCTCCCTCTGGAGGCCGCCAGTGCTTCCGAAGCAGCTACAAGCGGCAGCTGGTGGAACCCAACCAACTGGTGGCCCTGGGGTGGGGCGGCAGCGCCAGCTGGCGACGAGCAGCATCAGCAACAGCAGCAGCAACAGCCCAGTGTCAAGGCAGGTGGCAAGCCGTCCGACTCAGAGCTGGCGCTGTACATCAATGCAGCAGCCATCGGCCCAGTGTATGCGCGCTCGGTGGCGGCGGCCCTGCTGGAGGCTTCCGGCCGCGTCGGTGGGTCCCGTGCATTGTGGATGCAACTGTGCTGCTCCCGCTTTGCCTGCTGTGGTTGGTATGCTTGTTGCGCCTGCAGCCGCATGTGGGCAGTTGCTGTTGCATTGTGCTGCGCAGCATGGGGAGCAGCGCTTCTGCTGGTGGGCACACATCGATGACGTAGGCACTGCCATCCCTTGGGTGACCACTGCCCACCGTTCCATTTGCTGCTGTCACATGACGCAGGCTCCTTCCAAGAGCCGCCAGTTGAGGCAGAGGAGCTCATGAGCCCCGATGTGGTGGCGGTGTACCCACAGGTGGGTTGGCACAAAAGAGTCGAGCAGGAAAAGGCAGGGTCAGCGAAGCTGAACCGCCTGTGGATTGCACGAGTCCACACGTGGTGGCGGCAGCGTACCCGCAAGCAAGCACCGTGGCTCTCGCAATGCCACCCACAGCCTTCCAACCCAGCGTATCATCCACCCTTGCTGCAGGTGGCAGCAGCCATTGACATGGACATGGCAGACTCAGCCGTGTGCTCCGCCCTCAAGGTGTGCAGCTGGCAAGCTTGCCGACCTTGGCTTGACGCTGCCTCCTGAGGGGCTGTTAGTGTGTTTGACTGCGTACCTTTCGGCAGATGGCTTGCCTTAGCTGTAGTTCTAGGTGTGCCGGGCCGGCTCTTACCGCCATTCTTTCGCATGCGGCACACTACTGGCAGGTGCTGTGCGCGCTGGCCAGCGGCGGAAGCTCTCGCCGCACCTGGCTGCTGGATGCTGGCATTCTGCCGCTGCTTCACCGCCTGACGATGGAGCGGGCGCGGGATGTGGCAGGTGGGCGTGGGACCGACTGGTTGTATAGCAAGGAGTGCCGGTGCAGCTTGGTGCAAACGTTTGATGGTGGTGGCCGAGTTACCATACTGTTGAAAAGCGTCGCACTGTTGAAAAACGTGCTCACTGCTGCTCCGCCCTGCTCTGCTCCTTCACACGCGCAGAGCTGCCATCATCGGCGGGTGCCTATGTGGAGGAGGGCATCCCGCTGTGCATCCAGCGGCAGGCCGTCCGCCTGCTGGCCATGCTTGCTAGCGACAACGCAGGCGCAGCGGCGGTGCAGGATGCTGGGTGGATCCCCTGGCTTCAGGACTTGGCAGTTTCTACAGACCTGAAGCTGTCCAGCTGTGCTTCCCGAGCGCTGTTGCACATTGAGTCTGCGGCAGCAGCGCAGCGGCCGGGGCTCACCAAACTGGCGCTGCCGCTACACGCGGTGCCCGCGCCGCTGCTGCCGCTGGAGCAGCAGGGGGCGGCTGCAGCAGCAGCTGCTGCAGGGGCGGGGCAGGCGGCAGGGGATGCGGTGCGGCCGCCATCCCCAGTGGTGGCGGAGGCAGCTGAGATGCTGGGAGAGGCTCGGCAGAAGATGGCGCAGGTGAGGGGGGCCTCAGATGTTGCAGACTCCCTGCTTGTGTCGTGCCTGTGTTGCATGCTTGCGTCGAATGCTTGTGTCCAAACGTTGGGCAGGTGCGGGGCCAGGAGGCCTCGGGGCGGGCCGTCCCATGCACCCGACCCTCCCTCCCTGCTGCTGTCCCTGCTGGGCAGGTGCGGCGGCGGCTGGACCGGCAGCTGGATGCTGTGCGGCCTGCGGTGCCGGAGCAGCAGCGGCTGGTCATGCAGGTGGGCGCACAAATTCTGAGAACGCTGGACACAATTTCCATGCTTCCGTCAAGAACCTCAATGTGGCCCTGTGCTTGTGGGTGATGGCCCACACCTGGCATGCAACGTGCACTTGTGCTACTGCTGGGCGCTGCTGGGCGAACCTGCCTGCTGCTGAAGGCGGGCTTTCATCCTGTTGTCATATTGTCGCCTGTTCAACGCAGGATGGTGTGCACCTGTTTGACCCCCTGGCCCCCCATCACGAAGTGCTGGCACGAGAGGGCATTGCAGCCGATGCCTCTGGTGGGTGACTTCCCACCGTCGTGCTTTGAAATGTGCTTCGCCTGACCGTCGCTCCGTGTGCGCTGCTGGCCCGTGCATCAAGCCCTGTCTGCATCTCCATGCCAAACCTCTCCCAACTGGACACACTCACAACAGTTTACTCACCGCCTTTGGGGCCACTGCCCTTTGCAGACGCCCCGCTGCTGGACATTGTGTTTGTGCACGGCATTCGGGGCGGCGCGTTTGCCACCTGGCGGCGTGAGGGCGTGCTGGAACGTGGGCAGGTGGGTTCTGTGCCCATCGCTTGGTACAAAAGGGCACTGCACAGTTGTTTGCACGCCAGGCACTGGGGCACGGGCACTAGGGGAGATGGATGGCGCGGGATGATTGGCGCGTTTGTCAGCCCTGTCACTCGCTGATTGTCGGATAGTGGGCTGCCTGCGATGCACTTGCTCTCGCCAACGCCCTTGCTGCAGGCCCTAACGAGCCTGGACCGTCCTGTGGGCTGCCTGGCCACCTCCATCCGACTTTGCTGTGATGCACGAGCCGCCGCTCCTGTCTCTGCATCTGTGCAGGCCCGAGAGAGCCTGGACCGCTCTGTGTGCTGGCCGGCTAGCTGGGTGGCCAAGGAGATCCCTGATGCCCGCCTGCTGAGCCTGGAGTATGCCGCCCCCGCCAGCGGCTGGGAGGTGCGCTGTGTGGGGTTTGACCGGCGTGCTGGCCTGCGCGCAGCGCTCCCCACCTGCATGTGGCGTGCATGTGCCCGCTAGCTGCATGTTGCGTGCATGCCCGCCATCGCCGCCAACCAACTGGGCAGCACAGCATTGCCTTGCTGTGTGTTGCAGGGTGAGTCGCTGCCCTTCCGGCACACCGTACATCAGTTGATGGAGAAGCTGGCAGCTGCTGGGGTGGGCCAGCGCCCAGTCATCTTTGTGTGCCACAGGTGAGCAGGGTTGCGCAGCGGGCCGTGTGCTGCTTGCTCGCGCTGCCGGCTGCCGCCTCCAAGGCGCGGCGTGGTTCGGCCTGCCCGCGGCGCTTGCTGGATTTGCGGTCAGCAAGCCCTCCTTCGCGCCCACACGACGAGTGCAGTCTTCATTCACTTGCATTGCCTCCCTGTGGTGCTTTCTTTTCTCCTTGCAGCATGGGCGGCCTGGTGGTGAAGGACTTGCTGGTCAGCGCTAAGGCCCAGAAAGACGAGCGGCTGCGCAGGTGGGGCATAGAGTGCGAGCATCCAGACGTTGGGGCCGGGAGCCTTGCTGCATCATATCTACTTGCTGGCTACTGCATCATATCATTGCTTGTCCTGGCATGTGGTCCTTGCAGCCCTCAGTGCTTCCTTGCAGCTGGTGTTCACAATTTGTTGCCCTCCCCCCACCACTGCAGAATCAACACCAACGCAGCGGGAGCGGTGTTTTACTCAGTGCCGCATGCTGGCTCGCGCCTGGCCGACTGGGGCTGGTGAGCTTTTTGCACGCATGTCTATTGCTGCACCTCAGTCGCCACCTGGCTGGCCCGGCAGCCGCCTCCTGCCTGCTGCTCTGCTCGCGCGCATCACGGATCATGCTGTTTGACGGCCTGTGGTGACACAGTGCGCTTTTTACCTCTGCTTCGCAACCCCCTCATGCAGGTACCTGCGCTACATTGGCGGCGCGCCTGCCAAGCACGTCCAGCAGCTGAAGACGGGCCCGCACTTGGAGGTGAGTGCTGACGCAGGGTCCATTGTTGGGCTCACAAACACAGCAGCCAACAATCATGCCGGGGGCTGCATACCCTGCACTGTGGGCGCACTTGCCGGTGCATGGGGTGTTGAAGGGGCACACGCCTCCTCCCTTTCGCTAGGCACACTGGGCCTCCCTCTCATTGAGTGCACTGGGCACAAACCGCCTCCTCCCCCTCACCCCTCCCTCTCCGCAGGAGCTGAACGCAGCGGTGCGCGCCATGTGCAAGTCCGGCCAGCTGCCGGTGCTGAGTTTCAGTGAGGGGCAGCCCACCAAGCTGGGCTACATCCCCACCCACGTGGTGCCCCACGAGAGCGCGTACCCTGGGTAAGGACAGTTGCTGGCGATTGGTGCTTGTGCACTGGGCCTGGCAACCTATGCCACACTGCGTCAGCGAGGGTAGTCGCCAACTGCTCACTCACGCCTTGTTCGTTGCGTTTCCCCTCCCCAATTTCCCGCAGGTATGGGGACTTTGTGGTGTTGCACGACCACGACCACATCTCGGTGTGCAAGCCCTCCGACCAAGCAGACCCTGCGTACACCAAGCTGATGGCCTTCCTGCACGCCCGCGTGCGCACGCTGCGCAAGGCAAGCGGCACCGTGGCGTGCCTGGCTGCACGCCAGCGGAGGGAACTTGTGGCAAAGCTGGATGGGCTGATGGTGTGCACCCTTGGCTGTCTGCTGCAACACGAGCCCTTGTGCTTCGACAGGTCTTCTGCCCTCTGCCCTCTTCTTGCGCTGCTCATGCAGGAGCGGGCAGACACTGCAGCCGCCAGCATGGACCACATGGAAGCAGCAACCATGTAGGAGATTTGAACAGGCATGGCCCCATGAAGCTGTTGTCGCAGCAGCAGCAGCAGCAGCAGCAGCAGCAGCAGCGGCGGCGGTGGCGGCAGCGGTTGTAGCAGCAGCGACAGCATGAGTGACAGCAGCAGCGCCGCGACAGCCGCGTCGTCAGATGACTCCAAGCTGTAGCCTGGTGCAGCGGCACCCAGCAGCACACGCCCTTGTAGAATACCACCTGGACAGCCAGCAGTGCACTAGCCTGACATCCTCAGCGAGCCCGACGCCGAAGACCAGCGCCCCCTGCAAGCCTGCAGACTCTGTTGCCCCCCGCTCCTACCCCCACCCACCCAT
>VIYQ01003009.1:0-17059 GCA_009928355.1 Chlorella sp. CH2018 | reverse complement strand
AGCCTCGCACCATGCGAGGCTCCCAAACCCGGTGGAGGCGCCTGCAACGGCCTGTGTCACACAGTCTCGCATCAGCAGGGTGTGAGGCGCCTTGCCTTTGCGCTCTGGTCAGGTGCAGACCAGGCTCAAACACTGCGGCCTGCCTGCCCTCACAAAGCCTCCAGGGTGACTGGGGGCACACTCTGCTGAGCATGTCTAGTTACTGCACTCAGCTGCTCACCTGCGTATTCTGCGGCCCCGCTCACTCCTCTGTTTCCTTCAGGGCGACTGGGGCACCCAGTTTGGCATGCTCATCCAGTACATGGCTGAGAAGCGGCCCGAGGGCCTCAATGCCGCCACCGACGAGGACGTGGCCGACCTGCAGGTGGGTGCTGCTGGCCGGGGCTGTGTGTTGGCAGGACAGGCAGCCGCCCTGAGTTCATAGTACAGTGTGGTCCGCCATGCGTGCAAAGGACAGGGAGCCACAGCTTGTTCATATGACAGGGGGCCACCGTGTTTGCAATGGCAGGCGGCCGCCGTGTGTGCAAATGGCAGGGAGCCGCAGTGGGCCAGCACAAGTAGGCTTCCAGCCCTCGCCTCCACCCCCTCTGGCGCTGTTACACCCGCCGCGCTGCGCCTCACTCTTCCTGCCCCGGTGGCGGCCGCCCCTCCCACAGGTGCTGTACCGCGCCGCCAAGCAGCGATTTGACGAGGAGGAGGACTTCAAGACGCGGGTGGGTGGTTGGTTTGTCAGCTTTGGAGGTTGTTGGTCGCTTTTCGTAGCTCTTTCTTCAGTGGCAGCATTGAAGAGGAGGACGCGGGTGGGTCGCGGGATCGTCGGTTTTGGAGGTTGTAGGTGCTGGCGGCCTTAGCTATTCTGCAGCCGTTAGTTGCATTGCATTTCAGTTTCGTTAAAATTTTAGCGAGATGAGGACTCCCACACAGAGAGGAGACACCCAATCAAGCCGGGCATCCAGTGCTCCCTCTTGTCAATAGAAGCCCACAGGGCTCAGAGGTGGTTCAGACAGCAGCCCGTGTGCAGCGCACACCGCGGGGCCTCACGCATGCTCTTTTGCCGCCCCCCGGCTGCTGCAGGCGCGCGAGGCGGTGACGGAGCTGCAGAGCGGCCGGCCCGAGTACCTGCAGGTGCGGGCTGCGGCTAGTGGGTGCTGCACGCTGCCGGTTGTGGGGCGGTGGGTGTCCGCTGCCCAAGCGCGGCTGTTAACTGCTGCACGCGGTCGCACGCTGCACGCCTGCAGTCTGAGGTGTTTAGGGTCCCCCCTGCGCTGCTGCTGTTCAAGGGAGCACTTGTGTTGGCGACTGTACTGCTCCCACTGCTGGTGCCGACTGCACTGCTCACGCAGGCGTGGCAGTGCATCTGGGCCTGCCGCTCTGTCGTTGCTCGTCTCTTCTGACCGTTCTCTGACCGCCTGTTGTGTGTTGGACACTGCAGGCGTGGCAGCGCATCTGCGACGCCAGCCGGCGCGAGTTCCAGAAGATTTACGACCGCCTGGACGTCACGCTGGAGGGTGCGCAGCGTGGCACCTGCTTGCCTCCTCAGCTTGGGAGCCCGCCTTTTCAGCTGGGCTACTCGCCTCCGCAGCTGGGCAGCCACCCTGTTCACGCGCTGCTTGGGGAAGCGGTTTCGGTGTTGTCTGCTGCACTGCCAGCTGCGCGTGGCTGCAACGGCCTCAGCAGCATGCCCGACTTGGTCACCCCCTGAGCTGTCCAGCCCTGCCACTGTGCCAGTTGCCACTTCCCCCTGAGCTGGCCCGCCCGCAATTGCCCTTTCCGCAGAGCGCGGCGAGTCGTTCTACAACCCCATGCTCAAGCCGCGTAAGTCGCTGGCACCCTGGGAGTGTTGGGCATTGCATACTGGCCAGGGGTGTCGGGCATTGCATGCCAGCCAGGCCAGATGCATTCTATGCACCCTTCTGGGCCAACCCGCTGCCCTGATCCGATCCCCGCTGCAGTGGTGGAAGACCTGCTGGCGCGCGGCGTGGCGGTGGAGAGCGACGGCGCCAAGTGTGTGTTTGTTGAGGCAAGAGGAGCTTCGAGTTGATAGGGGCTACGGGTGTTCCTGGGCCGCGGTTCATGTGTGCGTGCCTTGCGCAGCTGCTGCTGGGCTGGCGGGTGCGCATCTGCATGCGCATGTTGGGGCATGCGATCTGCAGCCTGCTTGGCTGGGTGTGTGCTTGTTGTGTGTTACCCCTGCAGCAGCTCTCGCTGCCGTGCGCTCCCGCATGCGCTACCACCGCATTCCCTTGCCGTTAGGCCTGACCCAGCTCTCAAAACTGCCTGTGCGTCCCTTCCTGCAGGGCAAGGAGATCCCGCTCATTGTGCAGAAGAGCGACGGCGGCTTTGGCTACGCCTCCACTGACATGGCGGCAGGTGGGCTGCCGGGGACGGGCTGCCTGGCCTGAATGCGTGTGCTGTGCCCCGTCATGGCGCACGTTGCGGGATGCCGCCTCCACCCCACCTCTTGCACGGACCCCCTTGCCTTGCTGCCTGCCGCCCCGGGTATGGCCCTGGCACACCCGCCATCTGCAGCCCAGCTGTCCCCCTTTCCCATGCAGTCAAGCACCGCGTCGAGGTGGAGAAGGCGGACTGGATCATCTACATCACTGACATGGGCCAGGCCACCCACTTTGAGCTGGTGCGCTCCCTCACCTGTCCTGCCGGTTGTTTGCGACTGTCAGTCTCAGTGCTGCCTGCGTGATGGCCAGTCTCAGTGCTGCCTGCGTACTGGCGCGCTGGCCCAACCCGCTCCTGCGCCATCGCGTCTGCATTCGCACCTGCACAAACCTGCTTGTACTGCTGCATTTGCTGGGTGGCCGGGGACGATACAAACACTTCCTTATCTACATTGGACTGATTGTGGCCACCCGCCACATGAGTACAGATCACTTTAGACGGAGGCCCCTGCATGCTGCTCCAAGCCTGTCGCACCTGCCGCACTTGCTGCAACTGCACCGTGCACTTCCTGCTCTCAGCACCGCTGCCACCAATCACCTTGGCCCCCCTCACCATGCTGCTGACATGGTGCACGCTGTACCTCGGACAATCAACATGCCCACCGCCTGCCCCATGCCGCAGGTGTTTGCGGGTGCAGAGAAGGCTGGCTACCTGCCCACCGACCGCAAGTGAGCGCCCGGCACCTTTTTCTGGCCCGGCGCACTGGGTGCAGCGTGGAGCACGCATTGCGTTGTGGAACTCTCTTGCTCGGAGCGAGCGTCAACCGAACGCAGCTGGTGTCAAGCACACATGCCACGCAGTGCGGCCGCCAGCCCTGTGTGCTCAAACTGTTTGGTGTGGGTGCCCATGTTGCCTCCTTTGCCTTTGCTCTTTCCGCAGGGTCCGCATCGACCACGTGGGCTTTGGCCTGGTGCTGGGCGATGACGGCAAGAAGTTCCGCTCCCGCTCCGGTGATGTGAGTGGCTGCTGGTGATTGGGGATGCCGCCTTTCTGCTGCCGCTTGTGCCTGCTGCGCAGGCGAGGCTGCTGTCGCTTGCGTTCGTGCAATGCTCGGTTGCTGCTGAGGAGGAGGCTCATGCACGGTGCACCCAGCGCCAGCGGTCGCGCGCGGCGGCTGCCACATGCCCCCCGCGGCGCCGCGACTGCCTGCCACGGCGGGCGGGGCGCGACAGCACACACCATGGCAGCGCCTGACCGGGGCCGGGTTGCGGCCGCCAGCCGCCTGCCCCTTGTCGTTGCTGGCAACATTCAACAGTCGCCTGGAACTATTCACCGAGTTACCGCCTGCATGATCCTGTAGAATGCACCCGCTCTCCCCCCTCCCGCTTCATGAGTGGGCGTGCATGAGTGGGCATGCAGTCGATCTGTCCTGCAGCCGATCGGTCCTGCAGTCGAGCATCTGATTTCACTTTGCATCCACACCGTTGGCTCCACAGGTGGTGCGCCTGGTTGAGCTGCTGGATGAGGCCAAGCGCCGCATCGTGGACACCGTCAAGGAGCGGCGGTGAGTGGACTGTCCCAAACCACTGTGACCACACTGCTTGCTACGGCTACCACCTGTTCTAGGCCACTGGCTGCGTTGACAAGGAGCTGTGCTGCGCAAGCGCAGCGCTGCCCCTCCTGCACTGCGTTTGCATGGGCATGCGCCTCTGCTTCCAAGTGCAATGCGCACAAAAGGCTCGAAGGCTGGGAGGGAATCCCTGGCGGCTGATATGCCCGCTCCTCCCAATGTCCGCTGCTCACACTCTCCGCACTGGCTTGTGTGCCCCACACAGGCCGGACGCGACCCCAGAGGAGGTGGAGGAGGCGTCGCGCGCCATGGGCTATGGCGCGGGTGAGTGACGTGGCATGGCTCACTTGCTGGTACCGCGGTTCATGCCTCACAAGGCTTCGCTGCGGATCGGTCGCTGCATGCTGCATAGGCGCAGTGGAAGCTGAGCTTTGCGAGCCCGCTCCCTTGCATTGCAGTCAAGTACGCCGACCTGAAGAACCACCGCACCACCAACTACCGCTTCAGCTACGACGACATGCTGAGCCAGCAGGTGGGATGCCGCTTGCAGGCACTGCGTGCGATGCGCTGCAGCCGCCTGCCTGAGGCGATGCAGCTCGAACGCCGCCGGCTGCCCCTGCCGATGCAGCTCGGCAGCCGCCGCCTGCCCTAACTGCAGCCACCTCCCTGACCTGCGATGCCTCGCCGCCCCTCGCCCTGCAGGGCAACACCGCTGTGTACCAGCTGTACGCGCACGCCCGTATCGCCTCCATCGTGCGCAAGTCGGGTGAGGCACATGTGTGGGGAGGGGAGGGGTGGGGTGGTGTAATCATGGGTTGCTGGAATCTGTTGCTTGTTGCGCCTGCCGCATCCGTTGCTTGTGGCTCCTGCCGCATCCGTTGCGTGTTGCTCCTGCCGCATCTCGCCCCCATCGCGCACAAGTCTTGCGAGCAGAGCAGTGCTGGTGTTTTTTGCTTCCGTGGGCGGCGGCGGTGCCAGTGAGTGCTTCGCTGTTGGTGGGGCCGCCCGTGCCTCTGAGGATGCCCTCCCCATTGCTCACCGGTTGCCCCCTTCTCACTTCCAACTCCCCCCAGGCCGCGATATCACGGCGCTGTGCCAGACGGCGGAGGTCAAGCTGGGGCACGAGAAGGAGTTGGCTCTGGCACTCACCATCTCCCGCTTCTCTGGTGAGCCTTGATGTGCCTGTTCTAGTGCGCTGAGGTGAACGAGCTTGTGGCTTTGGCCAGTGGAAGGAGGGACGCAGCCCTGGAACCGACCATCTCCCGCTTCTCTGGTGCGTGGTTGCAGCATGGTAGTGTGCTGGGGTGTGCATGCGTTGTTGAGATTTGTCATGATCAGCCGTCGGTTCTGCCGCAGCTTTTGCCACTGTTTGCCCGGTTGTGCTGCGCTGTTCCCCGTTTGAAAGCTGTTCAGTTCATGCTGGAGGAGCTGCTGCCTCTGCCCTGCCACCCATGAGTTGCCGCTGTGTTTCTCACTGCTGTCGTCGTTGGCTGCGCTCCTTCTCTCCCACCGTGTGCCTGCAGAGGCGGTGGAGTCGATGCTGGAGGAGCTGCTGCCGCACCGCCTCACCGAGTACCTCTACGACCTGGCCAGTGAGTGGAAGTGGTATTCGATTGTCGCCGTGCAAGCCGCTCCGCGCGATCCCTTGCCTGCATGAGAGCGCTGGCAGCTGGAGGGCTGCTGCCGCTGTCGCCGCAGCCGCAGCCGCTGCCGTGCTGCGGGGAGCATCCTCGCTCACCCACCCCCTGGTTTGTGCTCCCCTGCTGTCCTGCCCGCAGCCGTGTTCAACCAGTTCTACACCGAGTGCCAGGTGGGCTCGATGTTGTGGTATTGCACAGCTGGCTGCTGCTGTAGCATGGTGCAGCTGGCCGGTGCTGCTGCAAGCTGCTGAGCCGGCTGCCGTTGCTGCGAGCTGCAGAGCTGGCTGCTGTTGCTACGAACCGCAAACTCTGGCAGCAGCCGTTAACCCAGTCTCGTGCCGCTCCTGCTTCCCCTTCCCAATGCAGGTGGTGGGCAGCCCCGAGGAGGACTCGCGCCTGCTGCTGTGCGAGGCCACGGCGCTGACCATGCGCGCGTGCTTCCAGCTGCTTGGCATCCACGTGCTCTACCGCATCTGAGGTTACTGCACTTCTTTCATCTCTCATGGAGCAACACGCGCTGCTGCCGCCCCACTGCAATTTGTGACACCCCGACTGACCAGCTGGGCAGGAAGAGCGCCCCGTGGTGGATATTTTGGGCAGTTCTGTCGCTTGACAGCGCTGCGGGGTTGTGCTGGATGCGCGGCAGAGGCACTGCTCACTGCCAGCCTACTGCAGTGGATGAATACTGACGTCCACTAGAGCAGTGCTAGAGCGGCGCTCCCTACAGGCGCGGCGCCAGCTCGCCGCCGCCACCACTACCCGTCAACCCTGCCGGGATCGTGTCGCATCGTGCTTGCTGGTCCCTCTCACGGTCCATCAGCGCTCGACACGCCCGTGTTGGCCCGCCTGTACAAACCCCAGCTCGCAAACCTGCCGCGGGGCCCTCAGCCGCCCCGCTCACGACGCATATAGGCGCATCGAGCCCCCTCCAAATCTCACTCCACATCCCACGCCTGGCCCGCCACCCTTCTCGTCTGCCGCCGAGTCTGCCGCCGCCGCTTCGGCCGCCGATTCTGCCGCTGCCGCTTCGGCCGCCTCTCGAGAGGCCGCCGCTCCGGCCGCCTCACGAGAGGCCCCTGCTCCGGCCACCCTGCCGCCAGCGGCTGTACGACTGCAGCGACAGAGCCTGCACCGCCCACTAGCAGCCCAACCTCACCAGCTCAACCCTCCCGCTCACAGCCAGCCGGCGTGTGCCATGCAGGGGCAGGGGCGGCCGCCGCCAGGCGGCACCCCCAGCCCCAGCTTCTGCATCCCCGCCGATGGCGTTCACTGCCGAGGCTGCCGCTGGGATGCAGCCAGCGGCACCTGCACCCGCCCCGACTGCCCCGCGCTCTTCACACCACCGGCACTGCGGGAGCAACAGCGCAGCTGGGCGTGGTATGCGCAGCAGCAGTTGGTGATCGCCGCCGGGCCTGAGCGCAGCGGCAGCACGTTTCTGTACAACGCGCTGCGCCTGCTGTTACAGCATGCTCGCCAGCCCTGCGATGCCTACTATCTCAAGGTGTGCAGAGGTTGGTTGGGTGCAGAGGGAAGCAGCAGAAGGGTTCGAATGGCACGCTTGCTGTGGGGCGGCAGGTGGCAGCTGCACTGTACTGCTGAAGCGTCGACTGCCTGCTGTTGCGGTGCTGTCAAGTGTCGACAGCGTGGCTGCCCTGCCATGCAGAACAAACCAATGGTCACCCTGCCTGCTTTCCGTGAACCGCGCTGCCTCCCACACCGCAGTGCATCACCGATGCGGCGCTGGACGAGCGAGGGGTGGGGCAGCCGGGGGCGCCGCATGTGCTGGTCAAGACGCACGGTACGCTGGGCTGACTTGGCGGCTGTGGCGATTCCTGCCCTCGTGCCCTATGCTGTGGCTGATGCTTGGAGGCGCCTCCCCCACCAACTGCCCTCAACCTGATCGACCCCAAGGGCGTCACACCGGCCTGCAGGCTGGAGCGAGCACTGGCAGCTGAGCCGTGCCACCCATATCTTGGTGACACACCGCGACCTGGCACAGGTGGGGCCTGCTGCTGCCGCTGCTGCTGCCGCCGCTGCTGCCGCCCCTGCTGTCGCCGCCGCTGCTGCCGCCGCTGCTGCTGCCGCGGCCGCCTCTGCTGCTTCTGCTGATGCTGGTGTGTGAGGCTCGTGTATGTGCCTGGTGGGCACCCTCCCAGCAAGGCATGCCGGTCCCCTGACCCTTCCAACCCATCCAGGTTCTGGCGTCGTACCGCCGCCTGGGCTGGGCCTGGGAGCTGCCTGACGAGTATGTACGGGATCACCTGGTCTGGCAGCGCCAGTGAGCTGTGGGGGCAAGCCGGAGCCGGTTGGTAGTGGGGAGCAGCAGTGCTGCCTGGGGAGCTGGGAGTTGGAAGGGCAAGCCTGGTTGGGCTTGGTTTGAAGGCCGCATGTCCCCGTCAGCCACCCCGCCAGCAGAGGCGCCCTCCAGCTGTCTCGGCCTGTGCTTCCATCCGTCGTGCAGCGCTGAGCTGGACATTGCGTTTGAGGACATTGTTGCCCGACCGCAGCGGGTGCTGCAACAGCTGGCAGACCGCCTCGGCTTGCAGGTGGGCCGGGTATGAGCAGCCCTGCTGAAGTTCAGCCTGAGGTGTGCTGTGCCGTGCTGTGCCATGCTGTGGTTGCCACACCGTAGCCTGCACCTGGCTCCGCCTAACCCCGAAACACCCTTGCCAATCGGCAGGTGGACTGCGCTGCGGTGCTACATGACCTGGACAACCTGCCTGTCCCGAAGCACTGGGTGGATCCAGTCACTCAGCTGTGGCCGGAGCACATCAGCCCCGCATTTCGAGAGCAGCGGGCGGCAGCTGATGTGGCGGCGGCAGCAGGCGGGCAGGTGAGGGCGCGGCTGCTCAGTGCTTGTGGCTGGTTTTATGGCGCAGCTCCCATCTCGACTGCTGTACTGCACATGTTGGTTGCCATGATGGCTGTGCGACGTTTCACCTGCTTATCTCCTTGCCACATGCAGCAGCGGCCTGCTCAAGCAGCGGAGGCTCCTGCATCTCCAGACAGCAGCAACAGCCGGGCGGCGCGCGGCAGCGGCAAGCTGAGCGCAGCAGAGGCGGAGCAGCTGCGGCAGCAGTTTCCTGAGTTCTACCGCATCTACCCGCACTACCTGCCGCCTACCTGCCGCCTGCTTGACGGTCAGTGAGAATTGACCAGAACTTAGGGGTTGCTGTTGCGCCAAGAACCGCATTGATTAGCATGCGCTCGGGACGCACAAAAAGGCCGGTGCTTGGCGTGCTGGGCGGGGGCCTCACAAGCTCGGTTCATGGTATTGCAGTGTTGCAGTGCAGGACACAAAGAAGCGCCCGCAGAACCGCTAGAGCGCCCCAGGGCCGCCTAGGCTAATGGCCTGCAGGTTGTTCTGCAGACAGGGTGGGTAGACGGGCAGCACCGAAGCATTGCTCAACGCGCAACGCACCAACACCTGTTGTGCGCAACCGGTTGCAACCGCCCTCTGCGCCACCACTGCCATCCCGCCACGGGTTCATTCAACTGTTGTTCAGGCCACTCCAGTTGCCGCACCTCTATCTGCGCCAGCAATGCTGCCTTTTCCCGCTTCTTCATCTGGCTGCTCTCCGCGATGCAGGCGGTCAGCGCCAGCACCTGGACGGAATTTGAACAGCCAGAAGGAAGACAATGCGCTGCACTTGGATGCCTGGAACTTTGCGACCTCTCGTGGTGTGCAGGTCAGCGCGCATGCACAATGCATGCGCATGCATTGTGGCGGCAGCAGCAGTGGCAGCCTGCCTACCGCCCCAGCAGCAGCCCCCCACCTGGTGCGCCGAGTACTCTGGGTGCGTCTGCGCCCAGTGCGGCAGCTCGGTCAGTGGGATGTAGAAGGCCTGCGGCAAGAGAGGGCAGGGGAGGCGGTGGCTGCTGAGTAGCCCTCCTTTGCAACGCAGCTCTGGAAGCTGTGCAGAGGATTGGCTGCTGAGCAGCAGAGCGCGCTGCTGACCTTCCAGCAGCAGCATGAGCTCCCTTCACGCCTGCGCCGCCGCAGCAAGGCAGACACGCATGCAAGCGCGCTGCTGCCCTAGCCCCACCTTCACGTAGTTGTCCGGCAGGCGCAGGTTGAGCGGCACCTCCTTGGGCAGCAGCTGCTGCAGCGCGCGCCCCACGCCCTGCAGCAGGGGAATGCAAGCAGGGGCCGGCGGACATGTGATGGAGACGGGGGCAGGGTGGCGCAGCCAATGGCGCAGGCAGCAGTTCTGCATCCACTGCCTCTGCCACATCATGCCTGTGCCACATCCAGCTGGCAGAGAGCAACATGAAGCACACCACCCTCACCCCCACCTCAACGCACCTGCAGGTCCAGCGACATGCCAGCCCGGCCCTCCAGGCTGGCGCGCTTGCAGCGGGCAAAGCCCTCCAGGCACGCATCTGCCACGTGGGCCATGGCGGCCGACCACAGCCGGCACACAACGGCGCGGTCCAGCGAGGGCACCTGTAGAAGGCGATGGGAGGCAGCTCGGCCTTCGGCTCAAGTGCCCTCAGCAGTGCAGCGGCAGCTGCTTGCTGGCCGGGCGTAAACCAACGGTGCAAACCACAGCACCGTTTCAAGCCAGCAGCCTCTCAACCCACAACAAGCCCAGCCACCGCTGGCTCCACGGCTGCTCCCCACCTGCAGCAGGCGGTCCCTGAACATCTCCAGCTGCCGCCCCAGCTCGTCCACCCAGGGACCGTGCCCTGTGGGCGGCTCGCTCAGCACCCAGTCGGTGGCACCCAGCCGCTCCGGCACCCAGCGCAGCGGCAGCAGCAGGCGCACGCCTGCAGGGGAATGCGTTGGCAGAGGGAAGACAGGGGTCTGGCAGACTCATCTGGGCATTTAGGTGAGTTGGCGGCAGCCAAAGCAACCGCCACAGCACTGGCAGAAGCATCGAGCCCCGCCAGCAAAGCAGCGCAACCCAGCCAGCGCGCTGACCCGCCTCCACTTGCCTGTGCCGACCAGGAAGTCGCGCAGGTCCTCTGCTGCACCAACGGTCCGGGAGAAGAACGTCTCCAGGGCGTGGGTGCCCTCCCCGGGAGGCAGCGCTGCCGCCAGCGCACCGCGCGCTGCCTGCAGCTGGCTGCCCACCGCCAGCAGGCACTCTGCTGCCGTCAGCCGCTCCATCAGGCCGTACAGGTTTCCGGCGTTGCTCAGCACGCTGACCTCCACTGCTGTGGGCGCTGCAGGCACTGCCGCTGCTGCCGCTGCTGCTGCCGCTGGGCCGATTCCTGGCTGCCCAACGGGAGAGGCCCCTGGGGTTGGTCCACCTGCTGCTGCCAGGCCCACCCCGTGCGCTGGCGCGGGGCTGCTGCCGGCGCTGCCGGGCAGCGTGCGGCGGAAGTACTGCGATGCACCGCCCATCCCGCTACTGCCCGCTGCACTGGCAGGACGCGGCCCGGCTGGCCCGGCCGCTGTTGCTGCCGGCGAGGGCGCGGCAGGCGGCGCCAGCGCGCGTGCCAGCCGAGAGCCTGGGTGCACCCCAAACATCTGCCTGTACTTGCCTATACTGTCCTGCGCAATGCGCAGCAGGGCTGCCCGCAGCCGCGGTGTGAGCGTGGCATCCTGCAGGCCCCCGCTGCCGCTGCTGTGCCCGCTGCCGCCTAGCTGCCCCGCTGCCCCGCTGTGGCCGGCGTGCGCTGCCGCTATGGCCACCTGCTGCAGCTCCGCTATGCTGACATCTCCAAAGGTGACAAACACATGCAGCAGGTATAGCTCAAACAGCTCGCTCAGGCCCTCAAAGATGGAGGGCGCTGCGGCGCGCAGCGGCCTGCAGGACAGTGAGCAGCAGAGTTGCATTTGGCAAGACGGCGTGGCAGCAGACGTGTTGTTTCTGCTGCAGTGCTTAGCGCTCATCCAGCGGCATTCAAGCGGATTCCCGCATCTGCAAAGCTCTCCAAAGTGCCGGCATGCATGGCCGCCGCTCACCTCATTAGGGCAGCATAGTCGCGCATCCACTTGGCCATGCGCAGTGAGGATGCTGTGACAGCGGGTGGCTGGGTGCTGCTGTTGCCACTGCCACCATTTCCTGCTGCCTCGCCTCCATCGCTGTAGGCTGCAGCAGGCAATGCAGGGAGCGGGAGTGGAAAAGGTTAGTCGCAGGTGAGCGCATTCGGCAGACGCAGGGGGCAGGTTGGCGCACGCAGGGGTCAGGTTGGCGCAGGCAGCAGGCCCAACTGCCTAGTACTGCACGTCCAACCTCAACCCACCAACTCCCCCAAAACATAGCTCACCAAAGGCATCGCTGGAGTCCTGCGCCAGGTCTATGAGCTCATCGCCCTCGGTGCCGCTGCGTGAGGCCCCCACTGAGCCTGCCGACTGCGCGCTGCTCGGCCGGCTGCCGCCCGCTGAGCCAGGCATGCTGAGGCTGCCGCTGCCCGCGCGAGGCACACCATACTCATCGACCTCCAGCCTGGCTGGAGCACTGCTGCCCGTAGCTGCTGCCGTGCCTCCCAAGCCCAGCGGCGCTGCAGCGTGCCTGTGCCGCCTCGGTGACTGCTGCTTGCGCCAGGGGTTGCCCCGCACCACAAACGCCTCAAACGCCGTATAGTCGCCAGCTGCTGCGCCGCTGCTGCCTGTGCCGTTGCCCCCCACCTCATCGGTGCTGCTGCTGCGTGCCGCCAGGGCCTCTGCCAGGCTGGGCAGGGGAGCGGGCAGCCGCTTCCACAGCTCCTGGTCCAGCATGCTGCTCAGGGCCTGCGATGCAGCAAGAAGTGCGAGGACAGAGGTGTGTGAGAGATGCAGCAAGGCACGGCAGGCACGCAGCAATGCTGCAGCTGGCTGCCTGAAGAACCTCTCCACACCTCGACTTGGAGGCGACTGCTCCTGCGCCAGCTGGCCACACAGCCTATGCACTGAGCACAAGTCCCCCAGCTTGCTGCAACCAACCCAACCCGCCGCACCTCGATGTTGGAGTGGTGGTAGAGGCGGAAGAACTTGGCCGACTGGCGCTCCAGCAGCTGGCGCAGGCCGGGGTCGGGGCACCCCGCAAACGACTCGCCCACCGCCAGGATACGCTGCGTCCACTCCATAACCTGTGCAGAGCAACAATTAAGCACCCAGTGTGTACCCAGCAAGCACACAACCGCAGTGTGCAGTCCAACGCTTGCCGCAGTACTGCACAGCAGGTGCCACCACACCACAGATGAAGCAGGCGCAGGCCGCACCTGCAGGAAGTGCTCGCCCTCAAAAGCGGCGGGGCTGGACAGCAGCACGCCGATGCGGCGGGCCGCCTCCTCCCAGATCAGGCGCCGCCCGCCCAGCAGCCCAGCATGCACCGCCTGCGCAGCAGGCAGGCATTTCGAGAATCAGATGGCCGCACACACACCTCCTTGCAAAGCAGTGCAGCTGCCACCCCCAACTGCTGCGTGGCGCACATGCTGCCTTGCACGGCAGCCCAAGCCCACCTGCAGCACAGCGCCCCACTCCGCCTCATCAGAGGCCCGCGCCTCCACCTCCTCTAGCTCCGAGGCCGTGCCGCGCTGCAGCTGCAGGCCCATGACTGCCCGCCCCGTCACCGGCGGGTGCACCTCGCCGCTGCCGCCCCATGCACCCTCAAGCAGGCTGGCTGGCGCGGCCCCAGCTGCAGTGGCATTGATACCGTCTGCCGCTGAGCTCCTGCCGCTGCCCAGATGGTCGGTCAGCTGGCGGGCCGCTGCCTGCAGGCTGTCCAGCTCGGCGGCGTGCCGCTCCAGTGCCGCCTCGTGCCAGCGCACCTGCAGGCAGGTGGAGGCGTGGCGAGCCTCAGAGGATGGGGCTTGCGAGAGCAGTCGGTCAGTCGGCGACAGCATGGCAGGCAGACATGCAGGGAGCGGCAGGCTGTGCCTCCAACCAGCTGCCTGCCTGCCATAACCAGTACGGCCCCAATCAACCCTGCGGTCGCTCACCATGTGGAAGTGGGACACAAGGATGTCAAACAGCACCATGAGCACGCGCGCCAGGCAGGTGCGGAACAGCTCGGGCGGCAGCAGGCGCAGCAGCTCCTGTGGGAGGGAGGGGGGATGCAGCAGGGCCCAGGTGAGGCATGTGGAATGCCTCCAGACAGCAAGCCCCACTGTCATCTGACCCAGTACACTGCTCCGCGTGGAGCAGCAGCCATGAACTAGCACACACACCTTTGCCAGCACAGCCCAAGCTTACCTGCAGGCTGGAGGCGGCCGACGCCTTCTCCTCGTAGCCTGCCTTGGTCAGCAGCACGCCGCGCACCACCTGCAGAGTGGCATGCTGACACGTGGGTTTGCAGCAGCGCCGCACTTGCAGCTTGCATGCACTGAAAAAGGAATTTCATGTCTGCACGCCGCATTTCAGCTTTCCGCAGGGCGGCACAAAGGGCAACCCGCACACCTTGGTGACGGAGGAGCCGATGGCCGCGATAAAGGCCGCTTTGACCTCGTCACCCAGCTGCGCAGGCGGCAGGAGGCCAGCAGATGGCAATCAAGTCTAGGCCAGCTGGGACACAGCCAGCCAACCAAGCAGGAGGCTCATTGCAGTCCAGAGCAGCCCCTGGGTGCACATGCAGGCAGCGTTTGATGCGCACCTGCGCCACGTTGCCCAGAAACATGTAGCCCTCCAGCACCTGCAGCGGCAGCGGTGCAACGGCTTAATAGACCTGTGGCAGGAGAAAACGGGCCACACGCCAATGCCTGCAGCTTGAATCCAAACAACAGCCCCTTCACGCAGCCTTGCCTTGGAGTAGTGGGAGGGCCGGAAGTCGGCGGCAATGGCCGCCAGCGCGCTGTCCAGCCGCCCAGTGGTCTCTGCATACAGCCGCCCAATGGTGTTTGCCAGCTGCATGCAAGCGGGGCAGGACATGTCAGGGGATGCGTGGATGCGCCATTGTGACAGCAGCACACGATGTGGAGTGGGGCCTGCCCCAACAGCAGCCGAAGCTCACACAGCGCTCCCCTCCAAGACGCTAGCACTACGCACCTCTTGTGCCACCTTCAGGCCGTCCCCCAGCTCCTCCATCGACTGCGTGCACTGCGCGCACAGCCAGAAGGCCTCGGCATACTCGCCGTTCTCCTGGGCCTCCCTGCATGCAGTGGCAAGGCAGCTTGCTGCGGTTCACAGTCTCATGCGCAGCTGGGAAACAGCCCCACCATGGCGGGCATCTGGTGTAGAGCGGCGGCGGTGGCAGCAGCAGCAGCTAGAGCAGCAGCTGGAGCAGCAACAGCAAAGGACACCCACTTGAGGGCGCGCTGCAGGTTGTTGGCGGCCTGCAGCTTGAGCAGCACCTGCGCAGCAGTGAAGGGTGGCATGCAGGGCGGACTTTCGCATGCGCGCAGCAGCGAAATGCCATCATGCCAACCACTCCATGCAGGCAACATGCACTGCATGAACCAAGTCCGCCCCGGCTCGCCTCCAGCAGCGCGCTCAGCCCCTGCTTGCGCCGCGTGTCCTTGGCGATGCGCAAGTTGCCCGCCACCTGCAGTTGGGGGAGGCTGGTCTGGCTCACTAGATGTGCTGCAATGCAGGCAGCAGGGCACACAGGGGCTTGCGCAGCATGTATCCAGCAACCTCCGCCCTGCAGCTGCTAGCCAGCGCGCCGCACCTCGCGTTGCGCCAGCGCCAGCGACTCGCGTGCACGCTTGGCTGACAGGTGCGCCACCTGCAGCTGCGCCTCCACCTGCGGGTAGCAGGAGAGGGTGCAACAATTCCCATGCCCACCGTCAGGCTCCAGAGCATGAACACAGACAGCAGCCTGCGACATGGCCCCGGTAAGCGCTGCAAGGAAGGGTTGCATGCCCACCCCACCTCCATGGCGCACCTGCGTGACCTCGTCAACGCCCGCCACAAACTGCTCGTAGTTGGCAATGACATGCGCCGACAGCTTCTCGCTCACCACCTGCAGACCAGGAGGAGCAGCAAGCGGGTGCACGGTCGTAGAGGTGCAGGCGGGGGGCTGGCATGGGGAGGCGGCTGGGCACCCGCCCTGCTGCAGCTGCATCGCGCCAGCACCCGCACCGCTGCTTGGGGCCGAACACCCTGCACCAGTGCTGCGCAGAGCGCGGCCGCACCTCCAGCACGCTGGTGCGCTCCTCCGCCACCGTCTCCAGCTGGTCTTGCGTGAAGTCCACCGGCAGCTGGCGCAGCTCGTGCTCCAGTGCATCAAACTCGCTGGGCGGGTCAAAGTAGCCGGGGGCCAGCTCCCGCAGCACTGCCTCCGCCTCCTCGTCGGTGGTGGCTGTGGCGGAGCCCACCACAATGCCGGTGGAGGGGTGTGGCTCGGCCGCGGGCGGCAGCGCCGCCGCCCAGCCGTCGGCCGCTCCCGCCACCCCGCCATCGCCGTCAGCGGTGGTGCTGCGGCCGCCGCGGCGCAGCGACTTGACCCGCTCGCCCAGGCCGCCCAGCCCCAGGCGGCCCAGCCGGCTGGAGAGGCCGCTCATAGCGCGAGCGGCGCGCTAGTTTGTGATCGGGAGAACCAATGGGGCTGGCGTCATCAGCGATCGGTCGGGCGAGCTGCTGTGGTGTCGTGAGCACGGCGGGCGGGGCACGGAGAGAGCGGGGCAGGCGTTGACTGGGGCCGGGGGCGCTGGGGGCACGGCGCCGCCCTTCCTTTGATGTTGAGACCGTTGTCGCAATGCCTGATGCGGGCAGGGCCCCTGCCGTGACAGGCGCCGCCCATGCAGCGCCAGCAGCCCAGCAGGCTGAGGGAGGGGATGTATTGGCTTCCTGGTGCGCTCCGGCTGCTGTGCGCAAGTACCGCAGCTGGAAGCCAGCGAGGGACGCCGCCTTCTACCGCTCCACAGCCCTCCCGAAAACCTGGTGGCGCCGAGCGCCTCTCCCAGCCCGTTCCCGCCCTGCTTGCTTGATCTGTGAAGTGCAGGTGAGCAACTGTCAGGTGCTGTGTTCCCTGTATTGCCGCCACAGACCGCCGCCGCCGCCACCGCCGCTGCTGCCGCCGCTGCTTTGCTGCTGGCCCATCCTTGCCCTCAACCCTGTGCCCCGCTGGCAGAGCGTCACGCAACGCAGCAGCCCACGATGCTGGAGAGGATGCAGCTCCCGCGCTTCAGCCTGCCCTTCCTGAGCAGCGGGGGCGGCAGCAGCCACGGGCGGTCACGCGGCGGCAGCGCTGCTGCGCGCCTGCAGTCGCGCCTGCCCACGCTGCAGCGCCCGCCGCAGCGCTGGCGCGAGCTGCTAGTGCATGCCATGGACCTGCAGCAGGAGATTGACACGCTGCAGCCGCCGCCAGGGCTGACGGGGCGCTGGCGCAAGTGCAAGGCGCGCAGTGCAGCGGGGGGCTGGAAGGTGCCGGGCGGCTGTTCCACGTCACCCAAGGCCAATGCTCTGCCCCCAGCTTACTGCTCGCCGACGCGGCTTCCTCGTCAAGCATGCTGCCGCACTACGCCCCCCTCCTCCATCCCCTGCAGGAGAGCAGCGACAGCATGGCGGATGCCTTTGAGATGGTGGAGCTGCCCTGGCTGTTCCGCAAGGCCGTGGCCGTGCTCAACGTACTGGAGGTGGGCGGGG
>VIYQ01003007.1:0-14086 GCA_009928355.1 Chlorella sp. CH2018 | reverse complement strand
TGGGTGGGTGGGTGGCAGTGTTGCATGGGTGCGAATTGTGCCGTCAGCGGGGCAGGGCAGGGCAGGCTGCGATTGCAGCTGAGTCGCCGCGCGCACCCTGCATGCAAGCGCATGCCTGGTCCGGCGCTGCGAGCCCGCTGTCTGGTACGACAGGGCAGGGCCGGGCGCTGCCTCGCACAGCGGGGCAGCGCAGGACGCCACACCTGCCACTTGCTGACGATGTGCTGCACCTCGGTCACGTTGTTGACATCGACATATTTCAAGCAGCGGTCAGCTGTGGCTTTACCATACCCACAAATCTTGAACTGGCGGATCTGCAGAGCAGGGGCCATGGTAGCAGGGGGAGTGGTGGCCGGCGATGAGCAAAACATAAAACGAGCGCTGATCGGCAGCAACGCAGTCACTGAAAGCCAGCGCCAGCAGCAGCAGCGGGGTTGGTTGGCAGCCAGCCGGCTGGCCTCTCATCCACCAGCTGCCCTCTCCCGTGCCACGCAGTGCGCTCGCTCACCAGTGCGGTCCCGCCCGTCTTGGTGCACTTCATGTAGATTATTTTCAGCCTGTCATTGTACAGCGTGGCACACCACTTGGAAGGGAAGGGCGGGGCTGTGCCTGCTGTGCGCTGCTGCACCCAACTTTGGGTCCCCGGGCAGGCATCCCAATACGACAGCTCGCAAGGGCCGCTGCCGCTGGCTATCGCTGCCAGGGCGGCCTGCGGGCCTGCTTTCACCAGGCGGCCGTGCACCGGGCTGCTGGCTTCCAAGTCCAGCGGCGGCTGCTGTGGCTGCTCCGCCTGCTGTGGCTCCAGCTGCTGGGCCTGCCGTGACCGTAGCTGCTGCTGCTGCTGCTGCTGCTGGCCGCCGCTCGCCGTTGGGAGCGGCAAGGGCAGGGCGCTGTGTAAAGCCGCGCCGTTCAGGCCCCATGCTGATTGGCCGTCAAACGGCCGGTGCCTGGCCAGCCCCGCAAACGTGGCTGCCAGCACCAGTACTGCCAACAGCATGCGTGCCAGCGAGTGCTGGCCCGCCACCTTGCCTGCCGCCGATGTGCTGCGCGACATGCCTGCAAGGGCCAGAGGGATGGCGCTGAGCAACAGTTCAGGATGGCGCGCCTCCCAATAAACGGGGTGATTCTTCCCTGATGCCGTGCACGAATTGCATCACAAGGCAACTGCATGCGGCGGCGGCATCCTGGGCAGCCTTCTGGCGGCGCCTGCAGGCGAGTGGTCGGCGGCAGCGGCGGCAGCACCAACCCCTGCACCACCACCCCCTGCAACTACCAAGCAGTCGATGATCGGCTATGTAAGCCATGTGAGCCTCACCTGGGGCACTTCACTTGCGTCAGGCGGTCCACGGTCGCGCCAGCTTTGAATGTCCCGGCTTGTGCGAGTGTCGTGCGACCGCCCCTGGTCGCGGTTGAAGCTGCATGTAGGTTTCTGTGCTCAGCGCAGGTGCAGCAGGCCAACGACCGGGTGTCGGCCAGCGGGTGTTGCGTGCGGGGCCAGTACAGGGAGCAGCAGCCTCAGCCCCATCCACCGATCGGAGGCGAGTGTGAATAGAGATAGCACGAGCACAAGCGCGGTGGGCTTGCTTTGGAGTGGAGCGGCGGCAGCGGCGGCAGCGCAGCAGCGCGTGCGGCGGCGGCTGTGGCGTGGCGAATCATTGCCTGCGCCTCACCCAAACTAGTCCAGCTGGTCGCGGGGTATCAGGGTGCCATAGGAGATGCCCTAGGCCAGCTGCTGCCGCGTGCGCAGGCCACCGCTGCCGCCGTTGCCATGTGCCGCCACCACTGCTGTGCTCAAGCTCTGCTCTGCCGCTGGGACCACATGCCAACATGGTGATAGCGCACCAAAGTGGTTTACAAAGACCAAACGCTTGGCGCTGCTAGGGTAAGAGACGGCTGGGGCATCCCTTGTGCTGCGGCAGTGGTAAGGAAACATGTGGTTGCAGCAGAAGCAGCGCAGTGGGCAGTTCAGGACTGGGCGGCGGGGGGCGGCGAACTACACAAACAAAGGGATTGGGGGGGCAGCCATTGCTAGTCTACAGCTAAAGTACAGCCATCTACTATACAGCGCAATCAGTGCTATCAGCAAGACTGACAAGCTCGTACAACAGGCGCTGCTCTACCAGAGTACACCCATGCAATTCGGCTTTATGCAAACAGGCGGGTGAAGGCAAGAGTCTTCAGCAGCGCCATCACAATGGGAGTCGCCAGGCTGCTCGCTGCCGCAGCAAGGCGGCCGGCGCCAGAAGCCACAGCGCTGGCCGTCAGCGCGCCTGCAAGAGGCGGACAGAGGAAGGACGGGGAGCGGGCGGGGAGGGCTTGAGTTGCATTGTGCCGCGGGCTGGCCAGTGCAGGCTGCTGGCCACATGCAGCGGAAGGCAAAGCCAACTGGGCGGCAAGCGCACACACCCAGCACTCACTTTGGCGCAGCAGGGTGGCTCCCGCCTGCAGCGTGGCCAGCAGGCAGCCCACCACTCCGGATGCAAAGCCCGCCACGCTGCCGGCCCACGCGCAGACAATGGACATCAGCGCTACCTACGAATAGGGGCGGCCAGCAGGCACCTGAAGCTGCTGCCGCCCACACGAGTCGGCGGCATGTGCAGCGCACGGGTGCTTCAGCTCGCATGCACTGCCGCACACGCAGCTGGGTGGCCGGATGGTGGCACGGAAGCCCCTGGCAAGTGGCTTGCAAGCCCACCTGAGCCGCCAGGCCCGTGACAAAGGCCACCAGGCACAACGCCATCGGCGCCTGCACAAAGCAGAGTTACGAGGGCAGAAAACAGGGGCAGAGGCTGAGCAAACTGGGGTAGCGCTCAGCGGTGGTGGAGCATTCGGCGAAGAGTAATCGGCACTGCTGCCGCACCCAACCCTGGCCAGCCAACTGATCCAACACTGCAACTCAAGCCCTGCCTTCAAGGGCGGCACGGTGCCTGCGGCCAGCGCCATCTCGGGAGCCCAGCGCGCCAGCTCTTCGAGGTTCTGCCGGGATGCGCCCGCCGCCCACTGCAGGCGTGCAAAGGGAGCCCGGGGAGGCAGCTATGCCGCAAGTGGTTGGCGGTGGGTTGGCGGGGGCACACCCTTGACTGCAGTAGGCGACACAAGCTCCCCTGCACCGGCGCACCCCCACACGCAGCACCACAAAACTACATCACAGGGGTGCATGCTGAGCAGAGCGCAGCCGCAAAACCCACCTGCATGCCGCAGCGGAAGCCTTGCACGCCCGCCCGCACGCCCTGCAGTGCTCCGATGGCCAACACGCTGAACTTCCAGCACTGGGGCAGGGGTGGGGTGGCCGGTAGGGCGGTTAGGGGTGGACACAAACTCATGGCGGTTACGGGAGTACACGAATTCGCCCAGGCGTACACCCAAATGCACTCGTGCACACACAATCCACTCCATTCAGGATGGCGAGGTAGCGCCGAACGGGGAAGAGGCAAAACTGACACAGCTAGTGTTGCAGCCCGGCTGGTTCCAAGCCAGCAGCCGCAGGACCTGCAGCTGCCGCATGCAAGGACCCGCATTCCCCTGCCCTCCCTGCCTCCTCGCACCTCCAGCACCGCAGGCCAGGGCACGCTGCGGAACACATCCCGCAGCATGGTGCGCCAGTCGGTGGGCACCGCCGGCGGCTGGTAGCACTTGGCCCACCGCTCCTTGCAGACATCGCAGCGGCGAGCGGCGGCCAGGCCCTT
Source organism: Chlorella sp. CH2018 (assembly GCA_009928355.1). Classification (NCBI taxonomy): domain Eukaryota; kingdom Viridiplantae; phylum Chlorophyta; class Trebouxiophyceae; order Chlorellales; family Chlorellaceae; genus Chlorella; species Chlorella sp. CH2018. The sequence goes on along the minus strand of VIYQ01003007.1, from coordinate 10,400 downwards.
GGTGGCGCGCAGCTGCGCCTGCCAGTGCTGCAGGCACTGCATGTGCACGTAGCGCTGCAGGGCGAGGGGAGCGGGAGGGAAGCTGTGTGATTCACAGCGGGTGCTGCTTGGCTGTGTGGCCCAGCACGTGCTGCAGCTTGGACGCCCGTTGGGCAGGCTGTTGGGCCCCAGCACCCACCCGAGCGCGCTCACCATGCTGCCGCTGCAGGCGCAGGGCGCTACCAGGCCATCATCTGCGCTTTCTGTGTCCCAGCAGATGCGGCAGAGCCGGTCGAGCACGGGCGGGGCGCTGCCGCCCTCGGCGCCAGCGGCAGAGGGCGGGCGGCTGCAGCGCAAAGGACGGCCCCTTCTGCTGCCCAGCTGACATGCGGCCCGCTGCATGTCGTGGGGGCCGCGCAGGCAGAGCAAAGGGGGCGCCGGCGCTTGGGGCACGAGTGTTCAGGCGCCGTGTCGCCCTGGCCCTCCTGCTGCCGATTCAGGACCGCATGATGTGTCGGGTTGGCGCGCAGTGGGCGCCGAAAGGCCCTGGGTGCGCCGCCCATGCTCGGCATTTTGCTCGGGCAGTAAGAGGCGGTTCCAGCGCGATCGCCAGTGCTTCCAGTCGTCCGGACTACTCAAATTCGTAGGTGCTGATCGCAGTCGGGGCAGCGGACTCTCCAGCCAGTCAAAAGTTCGGCCGGTGCGTTCGGCCGCCGCCGCAGGCCCTGCCGCATGGCCTGGAGCTGCAGCATTGCCGATCTGGCCACCCACAGCCCCGGCCCATGCCCCGTGGCCGAGAGCTACCACCTGCTGCCGCCGCCGCCCGCAGGTGGCGCGTGTTGCAATTCACCGCTTGCAGCTAACAAGGTGCCGCGTGCCCACAAACGAGAGCAATGGCGGACGGCCAGGTGCTGCAGATCAAGGTCCGCTCACAAGATGGCAACGAGCTGACCTTCAAGGTGGGCCGGGCTGCAGTTCGCAGCAGAGGGAGGCATGCGTGCGCAGTGTGTTGGCGGCGGCAAGTGGCAGCGACCGCTCCTGCACAGTCCCCAGCGATGGCTTGCGACATGCATTCCGCCCGCTGCGCCGCATGACCCTGCAGGTCAAAAGCAACACGCCGTTCCAGAAGGCAAGCCGGCTCCGGGTTTGCAGCAACCACCAGCACGTGTGCCTGGGCGGGCTGCTCACAAAACCCCATGTGGCAGGCTGCGTTTCCTGCTCGAGGCAACCGGGGAGTCCAACCCTGCAACACTGCGTCCCGCTGCGCCCCGCAACACTGCGCCCCGCTGCGCCCCTGCAGATCTTCAATGCCTACTGCCAAAAGGCGGGCCTGGACCAGGACCTCATGCGCTTTGTGTTCGACCAGCACCGGCTGCGCGCGGAGGTGCGGCGCCTCCCAGTGGGTCTCCACTTTGCGGGGTGTGCAGTGCAATGAGGTTGGCAGGGTGCAATGCAGGCCAGTTTGGCTGAACTGCGCGCAGATGCCGGCGGTGCATGCCTGCAGCGGCACGCGCTGCACTGCTGGGCAGCATGCGAGGGTGATCGGCTGGTGCGCTAGCAAGTGCAAAGCGAGTGGGCGAGCAGGCATTGTCGTGCTTGTAGCCTTAGGCGTGTGGCCAATCTGCCTGCCCATAAACAGCGGGCTTTGTGATGCTTCCTCCACTGCTGCTGCAGGAGACGCCCGCAGACCATGACATGGAGGTGCGCTTTTTTTAGGCAGCGGGGTGGGTGGCAGACTGGTGAGGAGTGTGCATGCAGCATCGGAAACCCCGCCCGTCGACTGTCGTTGCTGCTGGTGCCCCCTCGCTGGTTGAGTTACTAGCCTCTCGAATGCCTCTGCTCCATGCAGGACGGTGATGTGATCGACGCGATGGTGCAGCAGCTTGGCGGCGGCAGTGGGTGCTCTTGAGGGGCTGTGCAGCACCTTGGCTCTCTGCGGCAGTACAGCCAGCAGGCAGGGACAGGAAGTGTGACCGTCCTGTACCACTATCCAGCTTGATTTCTTTGATGCCCTCCAACTCTTAGGCAGCTCCTGTTCTTGACAGCTTGCCCAGCAGCAGCCCGGGCCGCGCAATGCCGCGGGCGCGCAGTGCTGGAGAGCCTCCCCACCTGCCGTTTCTCACTTTCCGCTGCACCAACGAAATGTCTTCAACGTAACGTCGGACTTGAACAAGGGCATTGTTGCAACTCGGCAGCTGCTTGTGGCTGCCACGGCGCAGCGGCGTGCTGAGCACGGGGCCGTCGGCCGCCGCCACCCCGCCGGCGGCAGGTGCCTCGCTCGCTGACCTTGCCGCCTTGTTTGTGGTACTCCGCACCGCGCTCCAAGTCGTTTGCGCGGCTCATCCGGCGCCAGGCGCGTCGAGCTGGTCAGCGCTCGCGTGAAGCGGCCTGCTGGTGGAAGCTCCGGTGAGTGAAGTGCAGGGTCGATGCTGCACTGAGAGACCGCCGGAAGCCGCGCTTGGTCGCGCTCGTCCCTCGAGCAGCAGCCGCCGCCGCCGCCGCCGCTGCCACCGCCGCAGCCACAGGTGGCACGACCGTAACTGCGCTGTGTAGCACCGTGCATTCACCGTTCACGACTCACAGATTCCTATCCCTAGTCCGCCTGTGCAGGAAGGCCTTGGTACTCGTGCTGCAACAGTTGCAACAGGCCAGCAGCTCGGCCCAGCGCCCGATGGGCGGCCTGTGCTCCCGCCCCGCCGTGCAGCACGAGACTGCTCGCCTCGACGCCAAACCCATGGCGGCGGAGCACATCAAGCAGTACGAGTCTCAAGGGATGCCGGCGCGCAAGCCCGTCACAGTGACGCCAGCGCAGCCGCCGGCGCAGCAGCCAGCACAGCCGCAGGATGCAGCAGCAGCAGCGGCGGTGCAGCCATGAGAGGGCGGGCGCCACACTACGAGCCCAGCTCGTAGCCCTGGGCTTGGCCTGCAACGTACGCTGCATCAGCCGCCAGCACAGCCGAGATGGAATGCAGTGTGCTGCTCCGCCGGCAGCTGAGCTTGGATTGCCGCAGCGGGCAGCCCCCGCTGCCGCCATCTGAAGCCAAGCGGCCAGCTTCAACAGGTGTTTGATGACCGTTTGACTGAGACTAACACTGCATAGCGACTTTATCAACGCATGCTCCATTGACGACAATGTAAGCACAGTGCTGCAGATGTGCAAGTGCTGCTGATGGGGCTCTTAGCCGGCCCCAGCGGGTGGGCGGGAGGTGGCGGGCCTCTCCTTGCTTTGAGCCTTCCGTGTTGGAGCATCAATCGTTCGAAGGTCTTCACATCTTCTCAAATACCAGTTCGATGCGCTGCTAGGGGCCTGGAGCTTCGACAGGCTCCGGCAGACATGGCCGCGCCGGCTGGGGGCGGCGGCGGGGCCTGCGCACGGCCCGCAGGTGCGTTGATCGCGTACAGAAGCAACTGGACTGCTGACGCCTGCTCCCGATCCCTCCTGGCGCCAAAGCGGCTTGAACGCCGCTCGGCAGAGGGGCCGCATGCCCTCTAACCAAGCGATGCAGTAGCGGAAAGCATGTGCGCCGCATGCAGATTGCCGCAGCCCTGCCACGACTCACCTGCCGGCTGCGCCGCCGCTCCCGCCGCCACTCGCGCTCGCAGGGCGCACGGACTTCCCCGCCTTCCCGTACCCGCCTTATGACATCCAGCTGGGTTTCATGAGCACCCTGTACTCGGCTCTGGATGCTGGCGGCGTGGGCCTCTTTGAGAGCCCCACAGGTGCGCAGTCCAAGCGCAGGGCTGCGGCAGGGCTGCAGCTGCAGACGTGCTGCGGGCACACGCCTTGCTTCGCCCTCGCTGCACAACTGCCACCATGCCCCCAGCAACCGACCCTGTTTGTGCTTCTTGCAGGCACGGGCAAGACGCTGAGCCTGATCTGTGGTAGCCTGCAGTGGCTGCACGACCAGCGGCAGCGGGAAGCGGCCGAGGCTGCCGCTGCCGCCGCCCGTGTCGCCGCCGGCGGCAGCAATGAGCAGCCGCCCGCAGGGGCAGCAGGGGACAGCGATGATGATGCGCCAGACTGGATGCGGGATTTTGGTGAGGAGCAAGAGCGGCAGCGGCAGCAGCAGCTGCTGGAGCGGCAGCAGCAGCGCATCGCGCGTGCGAAAGCCAAGCTGCTGGGTGCTGGCGGCAGCAGGCTAGGCGGCGGGGCAAAGCCCGGCGGCGGCGGCAGGCGGGCTGGCGCAGCACGCACAGCAGGCGTTGCATCAGACGATCCAGATGCCGAGTTCCTTATGGATGAATGGCAGTCGGATGGGGAGGACAGCGCAGCAGCCGGCGGCCCCGGTTCGGCGCGCAAGCGCGGCCCTGGGGCGGCCGGCCTGCGGCTTGTTCTGGACAGCAGCGGCAGCGACAGCGAGGGTGGCAGCGGCGGCGAGGGGCTGGGGGAGGTGGAGGAGGTGGAGGCCCCTCGCAAGCGGCAGGTGCGGGAGGGGCAATGAGCTGGGGCGCGCACCTGAGTGAAGTGTGGCTGCTTTTGGTGTGGCCTGCTTCATGCACACTCAATACAACACCTTGCCACTGCCACAGGCGACTCACCGCAGCAGCAGCGCCTCTGCCACCCATGCCCGCGCGCCACCATCCCTTTACAGAACAGCCCGTCTGTCCTGCCCTGCCTTCTGCAGATCATCTTTGCGAGCCGGACGCACTCCCAGCTGTCGCAGTTTGTGGGGGAGCTGCACCGCACACCATTTGCCGATGAGATGTCTCTTGTGGCGCTGGGCTCACGTAAGGTGCGTGTCCGCGCACACCAAATGCTGATTCGTATTTGGGGTTTGGACAGCTGCCGACGAAACGTCTCTTGTGGCACTGGGCTCGCGCAAGGTGCGGTGTGGTTGGAGGCCCTTCTCATACGCATGCTGTGCCATGCCGTGCCATGCCGTGCCATGCCGTGCAGTTGCCTTGTTTCCTGGCCCGCCGTGCTCTGCCAGCAGCAGCTATGCTCTACAATGCTCCACAGCTCAGGCCAGCTGCTTTGTGCTTTTGGAACAACCAGCAGGCGCTCTGCATCAATGAGTCGGTGCTGGCGCTGGGAGCCCCCTCCCTCATCAACGAGCGCTGCCTGGACTTGCAAAAGCCCGGCAGCAGCGGCAGCAAGAAGGCGGCGGTGGCGGCAGCGGCGCCGGCGGGTGGCAGTGGCACGGCGGGACCCCAAGCTCGCAAGGTGGGTGCATGCTGGGAAGGCAGCTTTGTGGTTGTTCTGTGCGTGCGGGAGCTGTTTGTGGAGGTTAGTTGATGCCTTGGTCAGCTGCCAATCATTGCCAGGCCGATGCTGCAATGCATCGCATCATATGGGGGAGATGTTATCTCCAATGCCCGCCCTGCGCAGGCGGCCGGCGGGCGCTGCCCCTACCTGGCCAGCGGCAGCCAGGCCGCTGCTACGACGCGCGACATGATTCTGGCGCACCCCATCGACATAGAAGAGCTGGCCAAGCTAGGTACGGCGTGGTGGGGGCAGAAATCTGTTGCTAACTTGCTACAATGCGCGGTGTGCACTGTTCCCTGCCGCCTGCCATGCTTCCCTTGGCTTGCTGCTGCTGCCCTTCATGGTCGGTGACATAAACTCTGATTGGGTGGGATGCGTGCCCATGTCCTGTCTGCAGGCCGCCGCAAGTCGGTCTGCCCGTACTACTCCGCCCGCCGGGCAGTGCCCGAAGCAGACATCATCCTGGCTCCCTACAGGCAAGCCCTTGTGTCGCAGGCAGAACACTCTTGCTGGCTGCTGGCTGTAGCCCCAGGGACCGTAGTGCGCACGCGCTCGACTGACTGTCTACTGCTGGCGCAGGATGGTTGGGTAGCTCAAGTCGTTTTGTAATCCCTGCTGCAATCGCCGGACTAGCCTTCCCCAGCTCACGTTTGATTGCTGCAATAACCTTCCCTCCCCGCTGCAGCTGCCTGCTTGTGAAGGAGACGCGCGAGGCGCTGGGCCTGCGGCTGGAGGGAAACGTGGTGATTGTTGACGAGGGCCACAACCTGGGTGCGGGGCGTGTCAAGGTGGCAGGGCGCTACACGGCAGAGCGCTGCGCATTGCGCAGTGCTGGTTCCAAGCAGGGCGCCAGGCGATTGCCATGGCCGCGTACCAGTTTCGCCCTTGAACCTGGCCTGCTGTTCTTGACTGAGGCCAGCCTTTCTGAAACATTGCATGCCGCTCTCCTACATGACCTGCAGTGGATGCCATCAACAGCAGCCATGCTGCGGAGCTGACCGAAGCGGCCGCCACCGCTGCGCACCGCCAGCTGTCGGCCTACTTCCAGCGCTTCCAGTCCCGCCTGGCTCCCGGCAACTGCCGCCACATCCAGACCCTGGCGCGCTGTGCACAGGTGGCGCCTTGGCTTGGCTTGGGGCTCCTTGGCTTGGTGTGGTGGTACTGGAGGGAGGCAATGCGCCATTCGTAAGGTGCCAGCAAGCTTAGGGTGGTTGCAAGCAAGCGGGCTGGGGTCAGGCACCACAACATTCATGGCAGCTGAGCATTGGCAGCGCAAACATGTGTTCATTTCCACGTATTGCTGCTGCAGGTGCTGAGCCGCACCGCCAGTGGCGCGCAGCCCCTGACACCTTCCTCTGCGCCCGGCGGCAGCGGCAGCAGCAGCGCCACCAGCGCCGGCGGCAGTGGCAGCGGGGCAGCTGCGAGTGGAGGGGCGGTGCTCACTGTGAACGACTTTCTGCTTCAGACGGGACTGGACAACCTCAACCTCTTCAAGCTGGTCAGGTGAGCTTGTACGGGCCAAGCTGGCTCACTTGCTGGGCTCTCCGCAAGGGTAGCAGCAAAGGCACACATGTGCAGGCGCATGCAGGAGGTTTGCTTGCTCTGGCCTGCCTTGGCTGTCTGCCAGGCAGGCGCAAGGTGCCTGCCACCTGCTGCAGGCACAGGGTCAATCGTCCTATTGCAACTTTCCACCCTGTCTTGCAGCTACGTGCGGGAGAGCAAGGCAGTATACAAGATTGCGGGGTTCTGGCAAGCAGAGCACAAGCGGGCAGCAGCCAAGGCAGCAGGCCCAGCAAGCGCAGCAGATGGCAGCATCACAGGAGCGGCAGCAGGAGGTGCAGCGGCAGAGGTGGGCGGCACTGGGCCTCTGCATGCGTTGGTCAGCTTCCTTCAGGCGCTGACAAGCGTGGACGCCGATGGCCGCATCGTGGTGCAGCCGCAACAGCAGGTGCCGCCGCCGCAGCAGCAGCAGCAGCAGCGAGCGGGCGCCAGCAGCGCTGGATATGGCGGCAGTGCGCCAGGAAGGAGCGGCGGCGGCGGTGACGGCGGCGGCCTGCTCAAGTTTGTTCTGCTGAACGCTGCGGCACACTTCGGCGCTGTGGTCTCTGCGGCGCACGCTGTGGTGCTGGCCAGGTGGGCATGTGTGCTGGCCTGCTGCCCTGCCCAGCCAATGGCTGCCTCTGTACTTGCATGTGCCTGTTTCACCTCTAGCGAGTGCACGGCCACCCCTCTGGTTTTGCCCTTCTTGCTCGTGCTTCTGATAAGTCAAGGAATGTCAGCAAATATTGATCCCTTGCACCCCTCACTCTGGCTCCTCCCGCCCCTCCCTGCCGCAGCGGCACGCTGTCCCCGCTGGAAAGTGTGCTGCACCTGTTCCCGGGCCTGCCGCCGCACCGCCTGCACCGATTCTCGTGCGGGCATGTGGTGGCGCGTGAGCGGTGAGGGGCTTGTTGTCGTTTGACGATGGGGTTATGGCTGTGTGGCGCTGGAGGTGTGGCGGCAGGCATTGGGGTTTACGGTGGGAGGTGGCAAGGGTGGTTGCCACCAGGTGGAAGTGGTTCTGGCTTGCCGTACAATCTGCAGTAAGCGCAGCCGACTGCAGATTCCAACCCACCATGCAAGTCATGCAGCAGACGCCTGGACTCGACCGTTGCCGCAGGCTGCTGGCGCTGGCGGTGGGCGCCGGCCCATCGGGCGCTGCGCTGGACTTTCGGCATGCCTCCCGTGGCAGCTCGTCTACGATTGATGAGCTGGGGAGGCTGGTGCTGAATGCCTGCCAGGTGGGGCACCCCTTTGTATGTTGACAGGCGCGCTGGGTGGTTCATACTGGGTAGCTCGCACTGCTGCTTGGTGCGGCATGACAGGCGATGAGCTGGGCGGCACCGTGCTTTGCTGTATTCCTTGGACATGCACGGCACGGCACGGCACGTCATGTCATTCTTTGTAGGTGGTGCCCGGTGGCGTGGTGGTCTTCTTCCCTTCCTTCTCCTATGCGGACCAAGTGCACGCCAGGTGGGCATTTTGGGAGTGCTGTGCTGGCCGTTTGGAGCCTGCCTGCCTGCCATTCTTCCCTGCGTGCGCCGCGACGCTGCCTGCCGTCCTGCTGCTTGGCTGCCACCGCGTCTCTGCTCATTACCCAAATCTCGGCTCGCCCGCTGGCTCACATGCGTAGGTGGCAGGCCAGCGGCTTGCTGCGCCAGCTGGCAGCTCGCAAGCGCGTATTCCGGGAGCCTCGCTCAGCGGCAGAAGTGGAGGCCTGTTTAGCAGACTATGCAGCCTGCATCGAAGCAGCCACTGAGAATCGCAGCAGCAGCAGCAGCAGTGGCAGTGGGGGCGGCGGCAGTAGCAGTGGCGGCAAAGCGGTGGTCGCGCTGGGCAGCGCTGGCAAGCCTGCTGCATCTGCAGGCCATGCTGAGAACAGCAGCGGCAACCAGGGCGGCGGCGGGGCAGGCAGCGTGCTCAGCGTGCTCAGCGGGGCAGTCATGCTGTGCGTGGTGGGCGGAAAGCTTGCAGAGGGCATCAACTTCGGCGATGCGCTGGGCAGGTGGGAGGCTGCTTCCACCGTTGGCCAGGGCTTGGTTGCGTGTGTTGCTTGCCGTCTGGCCATTCTGCAGCATCTGTGTTCGTTTGAGTAATATCGTGTCACAATCCAACCCTTCTTTTCTGTCTGTCTGTCTGCAGGTGCGTCATCATGGTGGGCCTCCCCTACCCCAACCCCTCCGACCCCGAGCTGCAAGAGCGCATGCGGTTCATGGACCGGCAAGCCGCCAGCTCAGCGCCCGGCGCCGGAGGAGCAGCTGCAGGCAGCGAGGCAGGAGCAGCTGCCGTAGCAGGCTCAGCAGGGGCAGCGGGAAGCACAGCAGCTACCCCTGCCGCAACTGCAGCAGCGCAGGGCGGCATGCGGCAGGCCCCGCCGCCGGCGCAGCACCCAGCCCATGCACAGCAGGCGCAGCAGCAGTGTGGCACAGCACTGAAGCTGGAGGATGGCCGCGAGTACTATTCCAACCTGTGCATGAAGGCGGTAAACCAGGTAGGTGCCCGTGCTATGCATGCTGGGTGCAGCTGCCCTCAGGACCCGACCCGCAGCGACTTGCAACAGGGCTGGCTGAGCGTGTGACAACATGGGGCATGTCGCGCAAGAACCTGTGGCGGCGTGCGATCCCTCCATCCTCCCCCTGCTATCTTGCGTGTGTGCAGTGCATTGGGCGCGTGATTCGGCACCACGGCGACTGGGCCTCGGTGCTGCTGGTGGATGCCAGGTGTGGCGGCTGCTGCGTTTGGTGTTGGTGCAGCGCAGCAGCTGCTGCTGGTGCTGGTGCCTGTGAGGGCGTGCCACCCCTGATTCCTGCCCTGCTCCCTGACTTGCAACTTTGCTCCCCCTCTGTCTGCCTGCCAGGTACGCAACTGCGGTGGACTCGCGAGGGCAGCTCTCCGGCCCGCTGGCCAAGCTGCCCGGATGGATCCAACAGTCGCTGCAGGTGGGACATGGCTGAGTTGTATCCTGACAGGCATTCCGCCGTGCACTGCATCGCTGCTGCTGCCTGAGGAGGGCAAGTTGTTCTCGGCTCAAGCGGGGGTAGGACTGGGCATGCTGCCAGCTCCAGATGCCATTTAGGAAGGGAACAGCTCAGACCAATCATGCCGCCACTGCCACGCCTGTGCCCTTCTGCCCTGCCTGGCAGGTGCCCCGCGGCTTTGGAGACGCCTTTGGCAAGCTGGCCCGCTTCAGCCGAACCATGGCTGCGGCGGAGGCAGGCGCAGCAGCAGCACAGGTGGCAGCGGCACCAGCGGCAGCAGCAGCAGCAGCAGTGCTGGCGCCGGGGTGAGCGCAACAGCCAGGAGCACAGCAGGAGCACAGCAGGAGCAGCCAGGCTGGTGCGGCCTCGCAACTGCGAAATCTCGGCCCGCTCCCTTTTCGGGTGTGGCATATACTCATGTATCACACGTGGGGTTGGGAATGCAACACTGGGATGGAAGCAGGAAAAAATGCTAGACCAGTGGTCCCTCACGCAGTCACGGGGGAAGCAATTGGGTGCGGAGAATAGCAGTTTGGAGGGGCGCATGGCACTGGGAGTGGGGTGGTTGGACACGGTTAGCTCGCCAAGGAAACTCGCATTAGGGTGGGAGTGGAGATGGCACGATGCGACTAAATGCAATGGAGCGAACTCTCTATCCCTCTGATTTGAGTCCCCGTTGAATGCGAGCCGAGGGAGCG
>VIYQ01003005.1:0-10793 GCA_009928355.1 Chlorella sp. CH2018 | reverse complement strand
CACTGTGCCCAGCGCGCATCTCAGGCTCAGCATCTTCTGCATGGGTCTGCGCCCGTCTGCGAGCAGGGCCCATGCCAGCTGCGGCCCTGGGGCGGGTCGAGCGTCCACTGGCCACTGCAGGCACCCGGCAGTGCGTAGAGAGCCGCAGGCAAAGCCGCGCGGGCAGCTCCAGATCTCTGGCCAGGGATACTTGCCAACTCTGGTTTAGGACCAGCGGCGCCACCGCCCGGCCACCGCCGCTTTCATCAGCAGCTGTCATCTGGAGGATGTTACATGCACTTGCGCTTGCACATGCTGCACAGCACACTTGCGCGCAGCATAGCCGCCTAACGGCGCTCCGCAGTCACGCTGCCGCTGGGCCGCACGCCGCCGCCTGCGAGCCCGCTGCCGCTCGGGCCGCTGTGGCCCGCGCTGAGACTGCCGCTGAAGCTGCCGCTTGCTGCTCGAGATCCCGGCCGGCTGCCGCCGCCTGCTGCCTCCCGCAGCTCCTTCAGCACTTTGTCCACGGTTTTGCGGCTGATGAAGCGCTGCAGAGGGAGGTGGGGAGGGGGGCGGGCTGAATGGCGGCAAGGTGATGCATCGGCACTGCCAATAGCAGCAGTTGCTTGCGTCCTTTCGGCAGCCAGGTGCAGCTGGCACTGCGACACAAGCGCCACACCTCTGCCTGCTTGCTCTTGTGCATGCTTCGGTAGCCGCTGGCCTTGTCCAGCTCGGCATACCTGCACAGGGGCAGCAGGGCAGCCGCATGCAGCTGTCAGCATGCTGGTCAGCCCTGGGCAGCAGACAGGCCAGCCCCGCGAGTATCGGTTGCAGCAACCGCAGCCCTGAAACATGCACCCGCTGCTGACATGCGCGCGATAACGCCATGCGCGCAACATACGGAGACAGTTGGGCGCTCACTTGTCTAGCACACGTGCCACGCGGCCCAGGTCCAGGCAGGCGTACTTGGGGCTGGAGCGCAGCTCAGGGCGCAGCAGGTCCTCCAGGCTGCACCGGGCAGGTCAGGGGTAAGGGCTGCTTGTTGGCAACGCTTTGCAGCTGCTGGTGCTGGGCGCGCAGCTCAGGCTGCAGCAGCAGGCTGTCCAGGCTATCGCAGGAAGCAGAAGGAGGCATCCGCTGAAAACCGGGCCCTCCCAAATGCACCACTGCCGACCCCACCACCTGAAAGCGCTCCCGTCTCCCACCCAGCAAGTAATGCACCTGCCAAACACCATCATCTCACAGAAGAGCAGCCAGCACAGAAGCAAAACAGCATGACTGAACCAAATAACAAGACAGCATTACTGCGGACCGCAAACACACAGGTAATGCGCACGAAGCGCACCTGCCAAACACCATCATCTCGCAGAACAGCAGCGGCTCCGCCAGCTCTCCAGCCAGGCCAGGCACCCCCATGCTGCCCGCGGCTCGGCTGCAGGGGGCAGGGGGCGGGGCGGTCACGTGCAGCAGCAAGCGGTTACGGGCGTCGAGCTTGGGTTGCACACTGCAGCAGTGAATGCGCTGCAAGGCGAAATTTTGCAGGCAGAACCAGCAGGGCTGGATGAGAGATGGCTCTGGCCGGGGAGGCACGCACCTGATGCCTCCCAGGTCGTTGAAGAGGCGCTGCAGGCCAAAGATGTTGAACTCCGGGATGGCATCTGCAGGATGGGAGGTGCGCAATTGGAGGTGCGGCGGCATCGGCGCAACGGGAGACACATGTTGTGGAGCAGAGGGCTGGCAGAAGCGAGGGTAAAATGCCAGGCAGTAGTGCAGGTCATCCACAGAGCAGCCACAGTCTGCTGCAAATCAAGGCATCCCCCGCTTGAGCAATGCAGCATCGCGGCACCTGACAGCAGCTGCAGCATGAAGGCGTCGCCCAGGTAGCGCAGCAGGGAACGAAGCATGCGGGCCACAGAGGGGCCGGGAGCCATGCGCGTCACCAGGCTGGCACACTCCTGTGTGTGGTGCGGTAAGAAGGAACGCATGGTCACACCAGCGCAAACGGAGGGCATAAGTGGGCAAGGGGCAACAGCTGCCTGCCTGCCGACCGCGGCTTCGCACGCACCGGCCATGCATTCATTCCGTGCCAGCATGAGAAACCAAAGCAGTTGGGCACTCAGTCTGGTACCTTGAGGTACATGATCAGCTCATCGATGTGCGGGCTGTAGGCTGTGCTGCGTGCTTGCTCGCTAGGCGCCCAGTCCAGCTGCGTACTGGCCGCCAGCAGGGGGGCTGCCTTGGCGGCAATGACCTGCAGACATATGTGGGCAGGCCAGGCTGGGGAGGTTGCCGCCTTGTCGCTGTAGCTCATGCAGTACATGAGACCACTCTGATAGCGCCAAGGCACCTCCATTGCGAACGGGTAGCGCAGAGAAGCAGGCAAGGCACAAAGAAGACCATCAACTTGCCTGCACAGCCAGGGCCTCAGCCGACTCCAGCAGCGCCTCAAACGCCGCTGCGCTGCCGCCAGCCCCGGCCACAGCAGCTGCTGCGCTGCCGCTGTGCACAGCAGAGGCCGTAAAGGAGTGCACCGTGTGGCCAGACAGAGCCGACAGCTGGCTGACGGCCGGGGCAGCCGGCGGCTGGGCCGTTTGTTGAGAGCCGGATGCTGCCTGTGCGCCTGCCGGCGCAGGGGAGGGTGAGCGAGGCGGGGAGGGCGCACTAGCGTGGCTGCTGACTCTGCTGTCTTGCGAGCCGCCGCGCTTGGGCCTGCCGCTGCCGCCCTCACCGTCTGCCGCCGCCGCCGCCGCTGCCTGGCCCTCTGCACCTGCTGCTGCTTGCTGCCTGCCACGCGTCTCCTCTTCAGGCAGCTGATCCACATCTCCCCCCAAGCCGCTCTTGCCAGGTGAGCGGCTGCGGCTGCGGCTGCGCCGCCCGGGGCTCGGGCTCCTGCTGCGCTGTGCCGCCTGCTCCGCTGCCGCCGCCGCTGCCGCCGCCACAATCTCAGCTGTGTCTCCCCGGGCCTGAGCCAGGGCAAACTCCTCCAGAGGCGCCATGGCATGGATCAGGGACGCTATGTTGGCAACCAGCTGCAGCGCCGTGGTGGCGGGTAGCTCGCGGTCGCCGGCGGCTGCAAAGCGGAAGGTTCGGCAGGGGAGTCTGTTGAAGGGGAGAGTGTGTGCCTCATGGCCTACCTGCTTTGCTGGGTGGCGGTGGCAGTGGCAGCAGCAAGCAAGGGTGGCGGTGGTAGTGGCGGCAGCAAGCAAGCAGTGGCTGTGCACATGCATGCACACCCCTCCCTCTCTGCTCACCTGCATCCACTCGCTGCTGCAGCGCTTCAGTGAGGATGCGGGTGAGCTGCCGGTCGGGTGCCTGGCGGGCTGCTGATGCCACCTCTCCAGCTGTGAGCAGGCCCTTGAGGTACGCCACTGCAACAATGATGTGATGCGCACAATGACGGCGCTGGGTCGATTGCAACAGGTTGGCATGCTGGCCCGCATGGCACAGGGAGGCCGGCATCCCAGTCCTCGGCATCTCAGCGCCAGTGGCAGCGGCTGGCGGCAGTGTGTGGCGGCGGTGCCGGGCACAGGTGTGGGCAGGGCAATGCACGGGGGAGCAACGGCTCCAGGACAGGAACACGCATCAATAAAGGAACTCGAAATTACGAGCCTGAGTCCAACCTGAGTCCACCACATGGCCGCGCACGATGCGGACGAGCTCAGGCACCATGGGTGAGAAGGGCGCCCGGAACGGCGGCCGCTTGTTGCCCGCATCCTGCATTGTGCCAGGGCAGGCAGGGGGTACTTTTCATGATAGCAATGTTTGTTGGGCAACTGACTGCTGCATCTTGCGGACATTCTGGCGTGGCACTCATGCAGCATGCTGCAAGAGTAAGCAGCGCACCTCAGCCCTGAATGTGACGGGCAGCGCCAGCTGGCGGAACAGCTGCTCCACTTCGGCGCTGCCCCGCACTTCCACCGGAGACAGGCCGTCCTTGCCGACCGCCGCCTGTGGGTGAGGTGAAGGCGGTTCTTCAGCTGGTGAGTGCACAAGCACAGAGGCAGGGCTGCCGATCGGCGCGGCGGCGCGCACATGTTGGGTGGTGCTGCCCTGCAGGCTGCACAGGATGCAAGATATCAGAAACCCTGCTCTCGCTTGCCTTGACTGCCGCCTGGGTGGCGTCACCCAGCAGCTCAAAGTACTTGGGGCGGGAGGACACCAGCATCTCCCGGATGGCCACCGTCTGGTAGCCGCAGTGGTCTGCAAGAGCAAGTGCGATGATAGCAAGCGGCCTCTGGTCATCAGTCCTTGTCATGCACATCCCTCCCCTCCTCAGGATACCGGCTGGCCAGGTTCCACCAGCAGCGAGCATGCCGAGGGCTCAGCCAGCACGCAGCCACCATCGCCGCAGGCAAATCCAGCGTGCACACCCACCTAGCGCCAGGCAGGACAGCAGCAGGAAGTCCTTGACAGTCAGCATCTGGGCTGCTGCGGTGGCTCCCGAAAACGCCGGCTCCAGCACCCGCTTGAGGGCTGCCACGGCTGCATCCCACGCTGCGTCCACCTGTGGCTCAAGCACAGTTGAACCCACAGTGAGAGCATGACTTTGGGTTGCGGTTTGTAGCTTGAGGAGGCAAAACCATGGGCGTGCAGCGACATTCGTGTATGCACAGGCCGCGCATAATATTCTCCAGGCCCTGTTCTCTGTGTCGATCTCTACAGTCCCAAGCGCAGGCGGGGTGCAGGTGAGCAAGTCCAAACCCTAACCGCCCATCCCGCACGCACACCTGCGCCACCACATCCAGCCCCTGTTCTGCGCCGCCGCCCGCCTGCCGCTGCACCGCATCCTCGACCAGGAAGAAGCCAACCTGCAGTTCAGTCAAAAGAGGGGAAGGCATCCGATTGAACCGTGGTTGGAGAGTCGGTTGGAGAAGTGCCTGCGGTGCACCCTCGACCATGAAAGAGCCACACGCCGGCAGCAATGTACAAACGCGCAAGGCTGAGGATGGCTTGCTACATGATGGTCGAGTTTGGCGATGCACTGTATGGTCAAAGCTTCAAAGCACTCACCAGCTGCGTGAGGTAAGCCTGGTAGTGCTCCAGGAAGTCTCCAGAGCCGTGCAGAGCCAGGTCGGCAGCCAGCTGTTGTTGAACAGGGAAGGGGGCAGCTGCAGTCAGCCTGGCGGGTATTGACAAGGCAGCGAATCACTGCCAGAGCAGTGAGCCGTCTGGTCAGCAGGCACTGGGCAGCTGTCGAGCAGTGCTGCAAGCAACCCTTCGCTCGGCTGCCTCGCCATCCGTTCACAGCCTGCCCATCTCATCCACCGCCCCACCTGCTGCCGCCGGTTCTCGGCATAGTACTCTGCAAACTGCGGCAGGCGGCCCAGGCAGGCGTGGATGTGCAGGCAGCGGTGCAGGGGGGCCATGTCCACGCCATCCAGCAGATCGCCTACATGGATGGAGAGGGGTAGCTGGGCAAGGGGTGGGCCACAGCCAAAGCGCTGCCAGGATTCCCCCCGAGGGAAGGAAAGCATGCACATGCATGCGCAAGCAAGCGCCAGCAGAGCGCCCAGCCATAACAGCCAAGCAGTTCACACGCACAGCGTACAGCAGCCCCCGCAGCGCACCCGTGATCTGAAATGTGTCGGCCCGCTGCACCTGACGCCCGTGCTGCATGCGCGCCAATGCAGGGTTCACAGGTGTGCGCGCCTCCCCGCCTGCTGCCGCTGCCGCTCTGCTGGAGGAAGCTGCTGTGCCGGGAGGAGAGGCAGCCGCCCCTGCTGCTGCAACACCGCCTGCTGCCGCCCCTGCTCGCCCTCTTGCTGCGTCTGCGGCAGCTGCTGCTGCTGCGTCTAAGCGGGTTGGCGAACAGCCAGCTGCCCGCCGCGCGGCTCGGAAGGCTGCTGTGGGGCTTGCGCTGCTGCCGCCTGCACTGCCTGGTGGAGTGGAGCTGCCGCTGCCAGGCTCCCCTGCTGCTGCTGCTGCTGGGCTGCCCGCCACTGGCGGCGGCAGCTGCAGTGGCGTGACCGGCGGTGCCTCCCGCGTGCCCGGCCCACGCAACGTCTGTGCCACCAGGGCCCCTGCTGCTCGAACATCTTGCAGGCTGTCCAGCCGAGGCAGCAGCAGCTTGCGCTGCCGGGTCAGCTGCTCCTCTTGCTGCCGCTCCGAGGCAGCCCAGCGCACAGCACGCAGGCCAATGGTGCGCGCCTGGGCTCGCACATTGGACAGCCAATTGTGGAAGTCTGCCAGCGCTCGCTGCTCCAGCGACGCCGCCAACTCAGCAACTCGCTCCCGCAGAAAGGCAGCCAGCGGGCCTAGCTGCTCGGCTGCCCCACTGTTGCTGCCTGTCCGGCCAGCTGCACTAGTAGGGGCAGCTTTCAGCGGAGTGCCCTCCCTGCTGCATGCCTTGCCGCCCGCCGCCCCTCCGGTCGCCGCTGCCGCGCCGCCCGCCTGCGCTGCTATGCCGCCGCCACTGGCAGCTGCATTGCTGGGCAGCAGGGGCCGCGCTTCAGCTGAGTACCCGCCCCGCAGCAGTGTGCCATGGTCCCTCTGTATCACCTCAAGCGTCTGCGGAGATGGGTGGGCATGATGGAGGCAGGTGAGAGGCGGGGCGATTCACGCTTAGCACGCCACACCGTATGGAGCACAGTGCCTACGGCGCCAGAGCGGCACACATCCTCATGCACATGCAGCACATCTTCCAGCCAACAGCGTCAGAGGCCCCACCTTGTACGCCTTGTACAGCTGCTTGCTCTCAATCAGCTGCGCGGCACGGGCGCACAGGCGCAGCACCGCCAGCGCAGCGCCCACGGCCTGCGTGACACGGTTCATCTCAGCACTGTTATGACCACAGGCTGCCTGGACTGCCTTTAGATGCAAGTGACTCCACGCCCTTTTCTTCAGGGGCAGCTTGCCAGCAGACGCGGCGCTACACACTCCCATCCCCCCAGCAACACAGCACAGCAATGGAAGCACCCACCTTGCGCGCATCTGCCATGCCCTGCTGCAGGGCGGTGACCTCCTGCACCTCCTCCAGCCTTGCAGCAAATGCGGCACCCGCTGCCTGCAGCTCCCCATTGTTGGCCAGCAGCTGCTGCCGCAGGCTGCCGGTGTGCCGCTGCAGCGCACCCAGCTCGTGCATGGCGCTGGAAATCTCGGTGGCGTTGGCCCTGCGCACGGCGACGAGTACGGCAAGCACGTCTGCATGTTGCAGTGCGCTCTGCCAGCAGACAGGAGCAACCGAGTGGCAGACGCATGCGGCGTTGTCGTCGCAATGCTCGCCAAGTCTGCCCCGCCCATTCCATGCCGTAGCCGCAGGCTCACGGCAGCACCCACAACCGGCCATGCACGCACCCACCTGCAGATCTGCGCAATCTCGGCCTCCTTTTCCTCAGACACCTCCCCAAGCATCTCCAGCACAGCATCCAGAGGGCTGGTGCCGGGCGGCAGCTGCCTGCATGGGGCAAGGGGCAAGGACGGCACTCAACCAGCAGCGGCACGCGATGAACACCAGCTGGCATCGGTCACGGCGGCATGTGCGGATCCGGCACCTCATGCCAGCAGACATCAGGCAGTGTGGCGCATCTCATTGTACCCAGTGCCAGTCTCAAAACCCGCAACATGCCCAACAACTTGCCCGTCGGCCAGACTGGTGGTGGCTGCCGACTCGGAGGTGGCGCCAGCGCCGCGAAGCGGCGGCGGCATCGCCTCCCCGGGCGGCTGCACTTCGAACACCGCCTTGACCAGTGGGCCCACATCGTCCGACTCGATGCTCGTCTCCACCTGCAGGCAAGAACAGGGCGAGCCGCATCAGCCCCAGGCCGTCGGTGGGGCACCAGCAGCTGAGCAGCGGCGGCAGGCACGAGGCGGCAGCGGCGGAGGGAGACCAGGCGGCGGGGGCATCGGGCTGGGCGCCGACGATCTCACCAGGTCCCGCAGTTGCTCCAGCGGGCTGGCCATGGCGGCGGAACGCAGCCACACAGCGCCTCTAAGCGAACCAAAGACGCTCAGGCGCCAAACTGGGCGGCCCCGCCGCCCTGGAAGGCAACTGATCGCTCACACCGACGTGATCAGGCAGGCGGGAGCCGGTCAGGCGGCCAGCGAGCTCCATGCGAGTGCCAGCGAGGCGGCAGTCGGCAGGCCAAGGGGTCAAAGTGGCCTGCGTTGCCCTCCCCTCTGTCTGCAGCGTTCCGAACGTGTCGTGCTGCACTCAGTGGGCCTGCTAAACGCGGCAGCAATGACGCTGGCGCTGGAACCTTCTGCCCACGACTTTGCAGCCCTTCAGGCGGCATTGGGAAAGAAGCAGTCGTTTCTTAGTGCTACCCAGCAGCTCGCCGCCGCGCTGAACAGCCCCGCGGTGCTGCAAGACGCCGCCGCCCGCGCCGCCGTTGCCCGCTGCTTCGCGGTGCTGCGGGCTCGCTACACCAGCCGCGCATTCTGGCTGGAGGGGCGCCAGCTTTTTAAGGCGGCTGCCGCAGCAGCAGCGACACAGGGCGACACAGCCTTCGCGCAGCAGCTGCAGGTGCGGCTGGGCGCGCGGGAGGCGTGCGGGCAGGGGGGTGGACGTGCTTTGCTGCAGCCTGCTGCGCGTCCGTTCCATGCCAGCAGCAGCACACTGGACTCCTGCACTATGAACATGCTGCAGGGGTATGTTCGTGAGGCAAATGCCTTTCTGGAAGATGTCGACGAAGACCTGGCTGATGCCAGCGGCTCGTCTGCCGCAGCAGGCATGCCACCGGCAGCAGTGGCAGCAGCCCCGCCTGGCAGTGGCAGGAGCGGCAGCGGCTTCCTGTTTGAAGGCCAGCTCAGCGGCGCAGAACCGCCGCCGCGTCAGCCCGACCTAATGTCCCTGGTTGGATCGGCTCTGGGGCAACAGCTGGCAGCGGCGCAGGCTGCAGCGCAGCAGCAGCAGCAGCAACCGACGGAGGGTGGCGAGCCTGCCGCTGCCGACCAGCAACAGCAGGCGGCAGCAGCAGCAGGGCCACCGCCTGAGGTCCTGGAGGCAATCGAGCGGGAGCTGGACGCGATTGCTGTGCAGGTGCGCTGGCCGGCGGCGAGGCAGCTGGCGGTGCTGGGTATTTTTCTGCTGGCAGTAGCTACATGGCTGCTCTGATTCGTCATGCAAGGTGCCCGTCGCTGCATCCCTTGACCTCGCCTGCCCAACAACACCTGGTCCACCCCACGCTGCGCAGATAATGGAAGAGACTGGGCAGCAGGCGCAGCCCCGCGCACCGCCCGCCTCTAAGAAGGTGGTTGCATCCCTGCCCAAGGAATGCCTGACTGAAGAGCGGCTGCGAGAGCTGGGCGGGCCCGATGTGCGCTGCCCCGTGTGCATGTGAGATCCAACTGCGTTTCCTGCGGCTGGCTGGGCGTGCGCTGCCGGGGCTGTGTTGGTACATTTGCGGCCCTCATTCTGCACCAGCTTTTCTGCTTCACCGTGCCCCATGCATGACACCTTGCATGGTGGGCCTGGCTGTGCATGACGGGATGCAGGTATTGCCTGGGCAACTCAGAAACCGCTCTGAACAGCTGCATTTGGTGGCCTTTTTCTCCTGCAGGGAGGACCTGGCGGTGGGTGATGAGGTGCAGGTCATGCCGTGCAATGCAGCGGACGGCAAGCACGTGTTCCACCCTCCCTGCCTGGCGCCCTGGCTGGCAGAGAACAACAGCTGCCCCACCTGCCGGTGAGGCTGGGTGGGGCATGGCAGCGCGCTTGTTTGGTGGTGGTGTCGGTGCAGCCATGGCACTGCGCTCCACTTTGCCAGCTCCAACAGTCGACCAGATGTCAACCCGCGCCTCCGACTTGCACCTCCCGGCAGGGATGAGCTGCCCACTGATGACCAGCAGTATGAGCGGCGCAAGGAGCGGGAGCGGGAGGAAGCGGAGGAGCGGCGGGGCGCCGAGAATGCGGTGTCGCACAACGAGTTCCTGGTGAGCGCAATGTGAAACTGTGTTGAGTGTGTTGCAGTTGGGCACGTGCACGTTGTGCCAGCCGCCCCCGGTCTCTGTTGTGTGTCTGGAGCGTGTATGCTGTGCTGAGTCAGGCCCCATGTTATGCCGTGTGTGTGTCAACTTCGCCCCATGCCGCGATGACTCAGGCTCCCTGAGTTTCACGTTGAACGTTGCGCCAGATTGTCACGCGCCTGCTCAATGCCCCCCAACCACACCCTTCCTGCCGCAGTACATCTAGACTGCACACACCCGATGGCATGGGGTCGGCAACGAACAGCAGCAGCCCTGTAACTTCTAAGCAGCTTTGCTGCCGCTCATTGACTCTTCGACCCAGCCTGTTTAATGTTTTGCAAACGGCTTACTTCCTTGCTACCCGCCAATCAAGCTTTCGTTTGTAGAGGCAGCAGCAAGCCTGTAAAGCAAATGCTAGCCTGCGGCGGTGGTGCGCACAGGGGCGCCAAAATGAGTGGTGCGCAGCAGGGCGCCAAAATTTGGGTGACGACGCGGGGAGCAAATGGGCTGTTCGTGATTCAGGGAGGGGGCGGATGAGCTATGCAGAGCGGATCAGGGGGACCAGAGGGGCGGCGGCTGAGCAGGAAGTCAAAATTTCAAGCCTAATGAAAGAATGTTAAGGGTTGAGCAATGGCAGGGGGGGCAGAGGGCGCAGCCTTGTATCGCTGCACACGAGAGTTGTCAAAGCCTAGAAGGCTTCATAAGTGGGCCAAAGTGGCAGCCAACGGTCGGCAGGGAGCAACCTGCGGTGCATCACTGCACACCCAGCAGCATGCTGCCCTGCAGCGCACGCCTGCTGCTGCTCCAGGCTGCTGCTCCAGCGGCTAGCATGGCGCATGCCGTTTCAAGGCTTGCCGTAGGTCCACACAGACACCTTGGTGGTGCCGCGGACCTGTGCGGCAGGGGCAGCG
>VIYQ01003003.1:0-15002 GCA_009928355.1 Chlorella sp. CH2018 | reverse complement strand
GAGGGGCGGGGAGGGAAGAAGATCATGAAGGCGCCTGGGTGGCGGAGTGCAGACTGCTTTGCAAGCAAGGCGCGCTCCTCAGCTGCGGTGCACATGCCAGTAAACTGTCGCCCCGGCCCGGCGCTCCTCTCCTCACCGCAATGAGCCCGGAGGCGACGGCCGCTGAGAGCAGCTGACAATCTGCCTTGTTGAGGTAGCCCCAGACCACCATAATCAGGGCACCGATGCCCCTGCGACAACAGAAGGGGAAGGGGGAGGAGAACATGGTGATGATTTCGATGAAGAGCATGCAGTTGCAGTGGCTGGGAAGAGCAGAGGCTGGACCCTGCCATCAATGCTGCCCATCAAACAAACCACTACAATAAAACGGCTATTAATTAAGCCGTTTCTGTAGCAGCCCGAGCAAGTGCACGGCAGACAGCAGTAGCGCAATTGCTACAGCTGCGCAAGCAGTAGCAGTCAGAGGCGGGGGCAGCCTCACATGTCCACCGCCAGCCAGGCTCCCAGGTAGAAGGGCAGCGCCATGCACCTGCAAAAGGTCGAAGATGGGTGGTCAGCGGGGGGCAGCAGAAGGCCTGTAAGCCTTCTGTCGGCATGCTGTGGTGTACCAGCTTTAGGGCCGCACGAGGCCAAGCCAGCCAGGCGGTTAACTAGCGCCTGCTCGATGCGCTGCACTGCCAGCAGCGACCCCTGCCTTCCCTGCCGCCTGCCCCCGTCGTGGCCCATCATCACTCCACCAGCTACCAACCAACCAGCTCACATGGGCAGGGGGATGAAGCGGCCGTACTTGTGCGGCAAAAAGTCGCGGGCCAGGTTCATGCAGATGGTGATCCCCGCAAAGCCGCCGCACAGCGCCAGGCAGTGCTTGGGCAGCATGGACACGCCCTCCACCCCCACGATGGCCATGCCGCGGTACACCGTGCCATAGCTGCGGAAGGGTTGGGTGGGAGGGAGGTGTGGAGTGAGAAGGGGGGTCATGCAACTGAGGCGTGAGGGGCTGGGCCTGATGGGGTGAGGCAGGGGGCCGCGGGGCAAGCGCGGGGGTGAGCAACCTGAGACGCATCCTCAGCTTGCCCCCTTGCCCCTGCGCACAAGCTCAGCTCTGTGCGACCTCACCCACTCCTCAACCGCTGCACTCACGGCGCAAAGTACAGGGTGCCGGGCACGCCCACTGGGAATGCCGACCAGAAGAGCCAGAAGCAGAGGGGGGCCAGCACCACGCCGCAGCAGGCGCCGATGAGCTGCGCCGCAAACATGGCACGAGGGGAGCTCAGCGTGAGGTACCTGCGCTTGGGGGGAGCGGAGGCAAAGGGGCAGGCCAGCGGCAGCTGAGCGCTTGCAGGGGCACCTGGACAGGGGATCCCTGACATGCATGCATGCATGAGTGCATAGCCGGCAGTATGTATGCATCCACAACTTCATGCGAGCCAGCCCTCCTGTCCCTGCTCTCCTCTCCACCCTCGCTCCATCCTCTCCCGCTCACCCGGTCCGGAAGTCCTGCATCAGGTCCGAAGCAGACGACACCGAGGCAAAGACGACGCCGCAGACGGCGAGGCCGGTGATGACGCCGCCCGCCTCCAGTCCTGCCCAGGCCGCAAAGATGAAGATGGCCAGCTTGCCTGCAGGTAAAGAGGAACAACCAGATAGGACCAAGGAAACAGGTGGGGAAGCGCAGTGCGTGTCGAGGGGCGGGCGGGTGGAGGGTGGGCGCTACGCAGCGCTGGCAGGGTGCAGATCAAGAGCGGACAAAGGCGCAGGTGCAGCTGCACAGGCAGGCTTCGGATGCGTGACATAATGGTCACTCACCGTACAGAGAGGCCATGTTCCAGTCGGTCAGCTGCAAGGCAGAGGGAGTTGGGTTGGCAGGCAGCATGAGAGAGGGGTTAGCAGGATGAGAGAGGCTGTGTGTGCTGGGTCGGGCATCTGTTGCTTGACATGGTTGGATGCAGCAGTGGTGGCACGTGCAGGGAGCTCAGCTGCCTGCCCGCCAAAGAAACATGCCGCCCTGATCCAATGCAGAGACAGCAGCAGCAGCAGCGGCAGCAAGCAGCAGCCGCAAGCAGCAGCAGCCAAGCAGCAGCAGCAGCAGCAGCAGCAGCAGCAGCAGCAGCAGCAGGCTCACTCCTGCTCCGTACGCATTGGCGAATGCCAGGATGGGCGCAATGATGCCGGCAACCAGCACATAGTACCTGCAATGGCCGTTAAGAGCAGTCAATCAGCAGGCGTAAGGCAGGCAGGCAGATGGTTTGCCACTGGCCAGGCCCCTTGTCAACGAGTTCGAGTGTGTGCGGGACTGTCCGCCTGCCACGCCGCGCACCAGGCATGGCAGATTGATTGGCGCCAGAACAACAACAGAACCGGTGCATGCCTTGCCGTCGGTTGCTCACCACTTGGCCTGCTCGTAGATGGTGGGCACAACGCCCACCGCCACCGCCAGCATGCAAATGTAGCCCACAATTGCCAGCCAGTTGGGGATCTGCGGGAGGGAGCAGGGGAGACATGTAAAGAGCTACCGAGAGAGGGAAGAGATGACAGCCGGTCAGAGCAGGGCAGCTGATCAGCAGCGCAGCTTGGGATGCTACAGTGGAAGCCACAGGCCGCCTGTCTCCGGGTGTAGATGAAAGCAGTGAGACCCAGCATGCACCAGCTGCAGCAGGGAGGCTGGCGCCACCAACAGACACTCACCGCATCGTGCATGAAGACGTGGCGGCGCAGCACGCGCTGTGCCTCCGTCTCTCCCGCCAACGTGTGGTGCCCCCCATCCTCCTCCTCCGCCTCCTCGTCCACCAACTTCTTGTCTCCATTGCCCTCTGCACCCTCTGCGCCCGCCTCAGCAGCGGGGGAGGACTCCGCTGGCTTGGCTCCGATGGCAGCCGCGTCTTCGGCGGCCTTGGCGGCAGCGGCGGCGCTGCGCCGAGCCCGCACCGACAGGTACGTCAGGATGAGCAGCTGCGTGTGATGGGGGAGCGGAGAGCGTGCAAGGTGGCACACCACCAGTGATAGGGGCTTGGTTGTGCTGGCGAGTGGCAACCAGGAGGGTTTTGGCTGCAAGCCTGGTGCAATCAGCCTGCCGAACGTCAGCAGCCGCTGGGGTGCGTGATTACCCCGCTTTCATTCCAGGGCAGCGTATGGGAATCGGGTCGTAAGGCGCTGCATCACGCTGCATCACGCTGTATCATGCCACAAAGCTGCAGGGCGTTAAACAACAGCTACCTTGATGACGATGTAGAGGCCGTCCACCAGCATGATTGCAATGGACAGGAACACCTTGTAGCCGTACAGGCCTCTGAAGTCGGTTGAGGACAGGCCCTCGGGGTACCAGTCCCCAGCCTGCAGGGCCAGGACACGCCAGCAGGAGCGCCGATGTGAAATGTCAGATGTCAGCAGCAGGCCGCGTCGAGCAGCTGCCGTTGCGCCCGCGCTGCGCACGCTGCGTGGCTGCTGTAGCTGCCGCCGAGCGCACCCCACCCCGCACCGCAATCACAGCAACACGCCACAGCGCTCTCTGCTGCTGCTTCAGAGCGGTTCCTATTGCTCGCCTTGTTGTTGATGAGCGGCCACATGATGCCCCAGGAGAGGATGGAGCCGAACATCATCGAGTAGCTCACAATCTGGGGGAGGTGGGTGGGGATGGTGCGAAGAGAGGGAAGGGAGTGCATTTGGAATAATTATTGTCGTCATGGACTAGCTCGCAACTTCTCCCCCTTGCTCTCCCCCTCGCTGTTGGAAGGGCACGAGCGGAGGGCACATAAATACAACACAATTGGCTGATGCATTGGTGGGGAGAGGCTTTGAGCACACAGCTGCATGCACCGCAGCTGGCTCAGGCAGCGGCCGCGCGTACCAGGGGGCACAGCATGCCGACGCCGACGTAGTTAATTTGGAAGTCAAAGTACCACGTCCTGCGGAGGCAAGGGCATGACAACGTGTGGTGATGGGGGGCGGAAGGGGCGGATGGAGCCAACCAAATCACCAGGCACTGCATGGTGCTGCCGTACCAGTCATAAGCCTGGATGCTGAAGGTCGGGAAGGAGCCAAAGCCGCCGGTCACGGTGCCGCAGTCGCCATCGCCCGAGAACACCCACTTCCATGCGTCCCAGATGAAAGACACTGGTGGAAAGGGTAAAAATCATGCGGGAGGGTCGAAATGAGGTGGGGGTCCTCAGCGGCGATCTGGAGTGACCTGGCAGTGCAGCAGCGGCAGCGGCGGCGGGAGCAGCAGCAGGGGAGCAGCCAGCAGCAGAGCACTGGCGGCAGCAGCAGGAGCAGCAGGGTAGTAGCAGCAGCAGCGGCGGCGGCAGCAGCAGGCAGCAGCAGCAGCAGCAGCGGCGGCGGCAACAGGGGAGCATGGCGGCCCCAGCCATCTCACCGCTGAACCACTTAAACATGCAGCGGATCTGGCGGGTGGCGCTCTCCAGGCCATCAGTCGTGAAGAAGCTGAGGCAGGGGAAGCAAGCGACACAAGCGAGGGGTGGGCGATATCCAGATGGCGACAAGTGGCATATCAGACACCGCTGTGAGCTGCGGCAGAACATGCAGCCGCTGCTCCGACTTGCCAACAGTCCACGACAGCTGTGCGGCACAGCACCGGCATCACGGCACAACAAGGAAGACACCGCTGTGGAGCACACCACACCTGTTGATCATGATGCCTGCGGGCAGAAGCGCAGAGGGGGCGGGGCGGCGGCAAACACGTCACTGGACGGCCCGCAGGTTTGGACTGGAACAAGCATGCATGGGGCCGGAACCTGTCGCCAGGACTGTTTCGCGGCAGGGCATAGAACGGCTGGGGCCCGCCCGGCGCACCCACCTGTGGCTGTGCCCGAGGGGTAGGGCAGCTCGTGCTCCAGAATCAGCACCTTGCGCACCGGCACCAGCATGAACACGCCTGCGGGATGGGCAAGTGCGTGTGAAGCAAGCTGATCATGAGCTGATGAAGAGAGGCAAAGCTGATCACACGCGGCAGTGTGCGGCGGGTCCAACGCGTGGCTCAGCAACGGGAGCAGCGGCGCATGTGCATGTGCTGTTGGCCGGCACGGATGGCACGGATTGGCAAGTGCTGCAGAACACATGCACAAGGAGGGCCAGCTGTTCGTACCGAACAAACTGATACAAAGGGAGTAGAGCATGAGGTGGCCCAGCTGTGGCTGCACCACATCCTGCAAGCCACACATGAAATGGACAAAAGAGGCCGAGGTGAGCAGTGGTAGCTGAGCTGGCAAGCCTTGCACGCGTCCTTCCGGCGCAGGGGCAAGCACCGGTTGGAGCATGCTGGTGGCATAGCAGTAAAGTGCCAATCGCAGCACCAGTGCACGCAAAGCGTGCGCACAGCGTGCGCAGCGGCGCCTCTCACCTGCGGGCGGTTGCCCTCCACGTCGCCGACGTTCAGGTAGGACTGATAGTCCATGGCCAGCACGTACGTGCCAAAGCCGGCATTGAAGGCCAGACCATAGCACGCCACACAGGTGGTCTGCTTGCGGGGGCATCGACAGGGACAGTTGCACGAGGGTTACAGCAGCATGCGCGCACGAGGCTTCACTCGACGCCACAGCTGGGGAGCGGTGTTTCGCGTGCCTTGCTGTCCCGTTATGTCAGAAACAGGCCATGTAAACCGGTGGGCAGAAGCTCCCATGCGCACCTGAATGACTGTCACTTCCTGGGCGGTGAGCGGCGGGTTGAACTTGATGGGCGCTTTGGCCCAGTCCAGGCCTTTGGCCAGCGACTTGAGCAGGAAGAAGCCCAGCAGGCCGGCGGCGATGTTGAGGGAGGGGATGACTGCAGGTGGAGGCGGGGAAACACAGGGCTGGGGGCTCCGAGCCCAGCTGCGGCATCCATGCTGCGCAACCAGCCGCCCCAAGCCGAGGACACAGCTGTCCCCCTCTTGAAAGCTTGCTTGCCCCATCTGCAGGAACGGCCCCCGCCCGCCCACTCACCGCCCGTGGTCAGGCTGAGCTTCAGAGAGATGATGCAGAAGCAGCCGCCCAGCAGGGCGCCGATGACCAGAGCGCGCAGCGTGAGGGTGGACCACCATGTCGGCAGCTTGGCCACCTGTTTGAGAGTGGGGCGGAGCAGCGGTCAGTGAAGTGGGATGGCAGGGGCAGCTGCTGTGGCGAGCAGCGGGGGCACGAGTGGCGGCACTCAGTCGGTGGCCTGGCTGCTACCGGCACACATGCGGCGGGGACAAGCGACTGCAGGGCCTAACCTGCAGCAACCATGTGCAGCAGGCAGGCTGACAACTTCCAGGGGAAGTTTGCACAGCACGCTGGCCACAGCCACAGGAGCTGCTGGTAAGCATGCACAGACACACACCTCGGCCTCCAAGTCTATTTCGCCGCTCTCCTCTGCAATGGGTGGCGGGCCCTCGCCGCCCGCAGCATGCAGCATTGAGTCGAGTCGCATGCTCTCCCGCCGGCTGGACAGGCGGCGCTCCAGCGCCACAGTGGTGGCCTCAGTGCTGGCAGCAGCGCGGGCGCGAGCCGAGATGCCGCGTGCAATCTGGGCAAGTGTGCGCATCAATCGGGTGGCGGCACCGGGCGGGGAGGGTCAGCGGCGGCGGCGGCATCGGCGGAATGGCAGCAGAGGCGGTGTTGAGGTGCACGGGCTGCCATGCACAAACTGAGCCTGCCTCTCATCTCACTCCACACATCAGGTCTCCTCCCGTTGGGCCAATCAAAGAGCAGCATGCAGAGAGCAGGGAGTGGCGCCGCGCGGGGCCACACCTACCGCCCGCCGCCAACAGCTCCCTCACCTGCGTGAAGCTTGCATCGTTGGTGCCTTCCACCAGCTGACCCCCACGAGAGATGACGTTGATTTGGGTCGCCGCCTTGCGCCGCGCCAGGGTTCCATGAACCGGGGCGCTGGACGAGCGGAGCGGCGCGTCCCAGTCCGACTGTTGCGACTGCCCGCGCTCCATGGCCCGCCACCCGTGTTTGTGTGCACCCGCGCCGAGCGGGCCGCCGCTAGGGCCGCGGCCTGCGTCTCGTCCGGGGGGGACTCTCGTGCGCTTGCAAGCGAGCTTCCTGAATGTCGCTACGACGCTAGAAGAGCGGGCAAGCGGTGCCCTGTCCTTGCGAGGGGTGTCCCTGTTTGGGCGGCCCCGCCTTGCACGCCGCGCCCCCCGCCATTGAGTTTAAGCTTGGCCCGTGCAAGGCTGTGTGATGTGGCAGCTGCTGCACTGCTCATTCTGTGACAATTGCAAGCTGATCCACCGTGTAATGCGGGTCGGCACAGCCTGGGGCGAGCCAGCAGTCGCACACAACATGCTGCCGACGCCCAAGGCGAGAGCCAGCTGGCGGGTGCGGCCGCTGGCACGCTCGCATGCCCGCAATCCACTTGCCGTTATCGCTGCATTTATCATAGTCAATGCTTCCTAACTCGAGTTGCGACCGCGTGCTTCTTGCTGGCCTTGTGTTCCGCATGCAGTGCAGAAGGGCCGGCACCGCTCGACAGCGCCCTGCTGTCCGGCACGCACAACCATGCTGCGTCACAACTGATGCCTCTTGTGCGACAGGCGCACACCTCTGCCTGTGCACAGTAACGTTCGTTGCTGCATGCTGGCCACGAGCTTAGCGCTGGGTGAGCAAGGAAGTGACGGCTCAAGGCTTCGGGCCGCGCTGCTGTGCTGGGCGGCGGCAGCGGCAGCGGCAGCGACAGAGGGCGGCAGCGGCAGCAGCCATGGGCGCTGCACTGCCTGCCCCGCATCACAATCTGTCCTGCCATCTTCCATTAGCCGCTGAACTTGCGTTGCCGAGCCAGATAAGAACCTCACCCACGCCCGCCTCGCTCGTGCAGCCCCTGCAGCGGCCCCGCAGCCAATCAGGCTTTGCGGCAGCTCCAGCCAACACAATGCAGCACGCGCTGGCGCCCTGCGCCAGCCTGCAGGCGGCAGGCGCTGCCGCCCGGCCGCAGCAGCGCTCCGCAGCCCGTCCAGCGGCCCTGCAGCAGCGGCAGGCGGCGCGGCAACGGCGATGCTTGAGGTGGGGGCCGCAATGCGCGCCTGTCGGCACGGTGCCAGTCCACCCTGCCAGACCCTCCCACTGAGCTCCCTGCCCTGCCCCTCTCGCCCCGCAGAGTGGCGGCCGCCGACAGCGACCTGACGCAGGAGGAGCTGGAGGCGCAGCTGGAGGCGTTCATGCGGCGGCAGGCGGAGATCGAGAGCGGCGCCGCCGCTCGCAAAGCCGAGCCCGGCAAGGTGCTGGGCGCGGACGAGGTGTCTGAGGAGGTGCGCCTGCGCGTTGCAGGGTGCAAGGGGAGCACAGCAGTGCACAGGGTGGGCTGGGGGAGGACAGGAGCGGCCGGGCATGGAGCATGGCTTTGTGGGGCTGTTCACTGCCGCTTCTGCGGTGTCGCCCTGCACTGGGCAGCACTCGGCTGGCTTGCAACTGAGCATTGCTATGCTCGAAGAAGGTTGGCTTGTTGCACACCCTGAGCAGACGCTTTGGCTCTTGCCTGCTGTCTGTCACGGCTGCAGGAGGCAAAGCGCATGTGCCGCGAGGTGGTGGCGGTGCTCAAGCGCCTGAAGCAGCAGCGCGACATGAGCCTGAACGAGGTGCGCGGCACATTTCGATGCTGGTGTGGCTGCCGTTCTGCCGTGGGCTGCATCCTACGCTGCCAAAACATGACGGGCTTGGGCCGACACTGGTCTGGGTTGCACTGTGCCCGCTTCAGCGTTCCTCACAACCACAAGTGAACGACAAGCCGGTGCCCTGTGCCCGCAGGTGCGGCTGACGGTGGCGATTGAGGACCCTCGTGCGCGCGAGCGGCGGCTCATGGGCATGGAGGTAAGGGCTGGGGAGAAGGAGGAGTGAGGAGTGCGCGAAGCTGGTGCGCCAGCTGTGTGGCCTCCTGCTGACTGCGCTGCATGGCGGTTTGCATGGCTGCGTTGCTGATCTCTGAGGCAGCTTTGCATGCACGCCTGCATTCATGCTGCCATTGCCCTGCCGCTCAGCCTGCACTTTGCATCTGCGAGCCGCCGCCCGGGCTGGGTGATTGAAGCAAAGTTAACCATCTTTCGGAGCTGACCATGCCCGCACGGGCTCTGCTGATACAACCCTCTTGCGAATGACAGCCCTCCGCGCCGGCCTGGTGCCTCCCGCCGCTCCTGCTTACTTGCATCTGCACACAAGCCTTCTGGCATTCCCTCGCTGCCGTCAACTGCATTGCTGACGTCTGCCCGCCATCCGCCTGCCGCGCCCACCCATCTGAGCAGGACAGCAGCGGCATTTCTCGCGACGAGATGGCGGCAGCGCTGATGGAGGTGTCTGAAGGGCGCATCCCCTCCGACCGCATCGCGCTGCGCGAGCTGTGGCGGGAGATCTCAGCGTGGCCAGCGCTGGACGAGCCCACCAGTGAGTGACGGCTGGCTGAGTGGTGGCTGGGGGGAGGGAGGTCTGGCTGTGTGCAAGCAGCCCTGCCGCAGCACTGCTGCCAGATGCGAGCTGGGTGTGGCCGTGCCAGCCGGGTGCTCACGCACACTCTGCGGGCGCTGACGGGCGGCCCTCTCCCCGCACCGCCCGCCCGCCCGTTGCGAAGGTGGCTGACCCTCCCCCGCTGCGGCGCCGGCCCGGCGTGGTGCAGGGCAGCTGCGGCAGCGCGCCAAGCCCGTGCCCGAAGGCGAGCTGGACCGCGCGACGCAGGCCAACGACCTGACCCCTGCGGCGGAGGACGCGGCGGCGGCGTGGCGGCAGCAGGCCGAGGTGCGTCCGCCCATGGGGCGGGACCCCAGCGAGGCGCCCCGAGACCTGGCCGACCGCCTGCCAGACTGGGTGGGCTACGGAGCGCTGTACCTGGTGTCCATTGCGCCCGTGCTCATCGCCATTGGCGCCATCACCGTGCTGTTCCTCAACTCGCTGCGCTAGGCCTGCTTGGGGCAGCCCTTGAAACCGGGTGGTGCCCCTCCGGCCGGCCCGCTTTTGTACCCTCAGAACTGTTGTCTGGAGCCTTGTGTGTACATTTGATTGGATTGCGACGAGCGCAAAGCTGAGGGGAGGCGCAAGATCCGCTGGGCGGCCGCGGCATGGTGCAGCGGCGGTGTGTGGGCTGCCATGCCCATGCAGTTCACCAAGCTGGCTGCATTGCGCAACATCTCTGGTATGATGTGCGTGCATGTGTAGGTTATGCGAGGCCAGCCCTGTGGGTCAATATTGACAACAGCTGCCGGAGTGCACTGCATCTGCCTGCTGAGTGCGCATGGGGCGTGGCGCGGGCCCCCTCCCCCACCCCTGGCCGCCCGACCCGGTTGCAAGGCAGCCCGACGGAGATCAGCACCCCCTCTTGAGCGTGTCAGATCGGCTGTGGCAGGAGCAGCGCATGCCAGCCCCATCAAGGCAGTGACACGGTCAAAACGCCAGAGCAGGGAGGAGCCCCCGCTGTGCCGGGAACTTGCAGGGGGATCGTGCAAGTCTTTGGGCGGCCCTGCCTCAACACCCAGCTGAGCTCGGTTTGTTGGGTGGCCATCGACCGCGCTCGCTGGCTGCCGCCGCCCTGCGGCGCGTCACAGTGACAGCCGGCCGCCCGGGGCTCGAGCAGGCGGGCGGGCGGGGCGCTGCAGGCCCAATGGCCGCGGCAGTGAAGGCTGCGGAGGAGCCCAAGATGCAGGCCGTCACCTTCGCGGTGCTAGTCATCACCTACCTGGGGTGAGGGGCGGGCCGGGCAGGCGGCTGGGGCCGACGGCGGCGGGGCTGCCGCCACCGCTGCCGCTCCCGCCTGGCTCCCAGCGTCCAAGAGCTGCGCTGCTGCGGGCTGCCTTACGCGCTTGCAGTTCGTACCAGCATGCCGCGAGCTCTTGGGAGCACTGCCTGCATGTCTAGGCTGTGCATCGCTGCCCGCTGGAGCCTCCATGCTGACTGCTGGCTGCCCCTGCTGCCTCGCGCACACGTTTCGCCGCAGCCTCAACTCGAGCCTCAACCTGCTGAACAAGTGGTCGCTGGGCGTGTACGGCTTCCGCTTCCCCTTCCTGCTCACATCATGTGAGCGGCGGACGTGCGACGACTGCCGCTGCGCTGCTGCCCCTGCGCATGTGCCTGCCGCCGCCGCTGCCATGCACAGTGCGGTGCTCCTCGCCTGATGTCGGCAGGCCTGCCACCCCGCCTGCCGCAGGCCACATGGCGTTCAGCTTTGTGGTGCTGGCGCCGGTGGCACTGCGGGAGTCGTGGGAGAGCCACCGGCGCACGCTGGAGAAGCAGTGGAAGGGTGTTGTGTACATCGGCTCGTTCATGGTGCGCCGCTGCCGTCACCTTGTGGCCGGCGGCACGTGCTGCAGCTCGGGCAGGCTGTTTGCTGCTGCCGTGCCGTGGCTTTATACTCGCCGCCCGCTTTGCTGCTGAATCAGTGCTGCACGCACATGCTTTGCTGGCTCGCTGGGTTGGCAACCATGTGTGGGTGTTGCTGCCATCTCATGCCCGCCCGCGCTGCTGCCCGCTTGCAGGCGCTGAACATTGCGCTGAACAACATCAGCCTGCTGGACATCAGCCTGACCCTCAACCAAATCATCCGGTGCGCTCTGCTGCTGCGGCTTGCCCGTGTGCCGCCGCCGCCGCCGCTGCTGCTGCTGCCACATTGCCTGCCGTTGCTGCTGTGGCTGCCGCTGCGTGAGCAGGCGCCTGAGGCTTCATGTGCTGCTGGAGCTCTTGTGCCTGGTGCCTGGATCTACCCAGCCGCTGCATTCGCTGCCCATACACCCACCTCGCAACTCGCCTGCCGCCTGCCACAGGAGCGCTATCCCTGTGGTGACGTGCGTGCTGGCGATTGCAGTAGAAGGCCGGTACCCCTCCCGCTCGGAGCTCACAGCGCTGCTCATGCTCACATTCGGCGTCATGCTGGCGGTCTGGCAGGTGCGGCGGCACGCGATGGTCGAGCACAGCGCTGCTGCTGCTTTGCTGGCTGCAGTGGTGTGGCCGCCTGCTGCACCTGCTGCTGCAATGGTGTGGCCGCCTGCTGTACCTGCTGCTGCACCTGCTGCTGTGTTGCCGACACGAGCCCTTGAGCAGCCAGCCGCATCGACAAGCTGATGCCGTGCTGACCTACCGCAGGGAACGGTCAGCGGCAAGCCGTACGCGATCGCCTTCTGCCTGGTGGGCACAGTGTGCAACGGAGCGATGATGACCTTTAGCGGCAAGGTGCGGAGGCAGCCACGTTTGGCCAGGTTAAACACCACTGCTGCCCCTCCCGCGCTCTCCTGGTGGCATCCAATTTACCGCTCCAGCGCCGCCCTTCCTCCAGCGCCACCCTTCCTCCACACCTGCCTGCACCTGCTGCCTTCAACCCACTGCAGGTGCTGAGCGAGAAGCTGGATGTGGTGCGCCTCACCTTCTACACTGCCCCCGTCTCCCTGGCCTGCCTGGCGCCCTTCTTCTGGGCGTACGAGGTGCGCACCGGGGTGTGCTGCTGGCGCTGTGTGCATGCACCGGCAGCTGGGCATGACGCAGTGCTTGCAATGTGCAGGCGGGGCGGCCTGCAGCCCGCCATTCGAGAGGTGCGGTGCAGCCTGAGTTGGTGGGGCAGACAAGTGCGGTTAAGCTGCCCGCCCGGCTGTGCTCCACTTCACCTCGCACCACCACCTCTGCGCCATTGCAGCGGGACAAGTTCTGGGCATACCTGCCCTCCCACTCTAATGGTGTGGCCTTTATCATGCTGGTCTCCTCCATCAATGCTGTGTGCTACAACATGGTGCGCTGATGCTGTGTGGCCGGTGATGCTCTATCATCTCTTGTGGCTGTGAGATCGTTGACGCTCTGTGCTACATGGCGCGTGCTACGGCTTGCTGGGGCGAGGGGTGGCTGACGGTCTACTGCCGCCGCCGCTGCTGCACTATTGGGCTGGTGCCTTGCACCAGCCTTCGGCTGTGCGGCTGTGCTCCAGGCACTCCACTTGCAACCGCTCACCGTCTCGCCCATGCCACACCGCTCCCTGCCCCTTGCCCACGCAGGTACACAGCCTGATGATCAAGAAGACGTCAGCGGTGACCACGACCGTGCTCGGTGCGCTGCGGTCACGCTGCGCAGCAGCGGCAGGCTGTGCGGGACGCTTGGTGCAGCTGGGGAAGGGAGCCAGCCGCGGGCGCCACGCCCTGCTGGACACTCTGAATTGGGCAGTGCTAGTCAGCTTGTTGCAAGGGGCCCTGGTGCCTGAACACGCCTGCCAAAAAGCGTCGCCCCACGTGGTGTGCCGCCGCAGGCGAGGTCAAGATTGTGGGCCTGCTGCTGCTGTCGGCCATGCTGCTGGGCGAGGGCAAGGAGTTCACCCTGAAGATGACCGTGGGGTGAGTTGCCCGCTCGATGACTGACGCTCTTTGGCTGACTGGCACGGGCTCTCATGTCAGTGCTACGATGGATTTGGAGGGGGCAGTCGGTTTGAGCTCAAGATGGCAGTGGGGTGGGTGCACATGGGTGTGATGGAGGGTGCCAATGTGCTGGGAACTGGAGGCTGCTCTTTTGGCGCAGGGTGCTCACAACTAGGTGCTCCTCTGCCTTCATGCCCAAGGCTTCCATTCCAGCCAGAGATTGCCACACCGCATGCCACGGTTCTCACCCCCTGCGCACCTCACCCCACCCATGCCGCCCTGCTCTGCAGCTGCGTGCTGGCGATGGCGGGCTTTGCGCTCTACAGCCACACCAAGATCCAAAAGTTCCGGGAGAGCAGTGAGTCACAGCCGGGGGTGGTCCTCATCGGGATCTGTGTTGCACAGGGCGGGCAGATAGGTGGTTGCGCGGCACGGCGCAGGTGGTTGCGCAGCACTTGTACGACACGCGCCTCTGCACTGCAGTGCACGCTGCACAGTCCCTCCCACCACCACGATTATCTGTCGTCACGTCCGCCTTGCCCTCCCCTGCCTCCCCCCGCCTGCAGTGGTGCCCCGCGTCATCTCCATTACTGCCACCGGCACCGGCAGCGCAGCAGAGCTGGCCCCCCTGAAGGGCGGGGATGTGGGGGTGCTGCACCGCGGCGGCAGCGGCAACACGCCGCCCCGCGTGTGATGCAGCCCCATGCCTGTGCGGCAGCGCGAAGCGCCCGTAGGCCGTCCTTTTCCACAGTAGGTTGGGTGGGCCCCTGCGGCCGGGGGCTGGGCATTCCCGGCCCGCAGTCGCCTGGGCCCCCCCGTTGCAGCTCGGTTTTTCCTGATTTCCTTGCTTGTTGCTCCAAGACCCTCCTCTTCCAGGCAGGCCCAGCTCAGTTTCCAGGGCAGGGTGCTAGACCCCTTGCCTCTTGCCGCCATTACTTCCCTAGTGACACGCTGCACCGCTCACTCTTCCTGACCCCTTGATACCGCCAGCGCCTGCTTTCTCCCTTCTCACATGCCGCCCCTGAAACCTGCTTCTAGCTCACTTGAGCACTTGTTGCCTCGCTCGCTCCACCAGCGATGCCAGGGGAGGTGCCGCCTGAAACCGGGGAGCTTCCCAGCGCGTTTGGCCACCCTCCGATGCCCTGACCGATTCATGCCGTAACACTTGGCTTGACTGCCGCCTTGACTGCTCTTTTGACTGATGCCATTAGACATTGTAAATTTTGCCGGCGAGTGGAGTGTCGAGTTCAAAAGGCAAGGCAGCAGTGGCCTGCGGTGCAGGCGGGCGCAGTGGGGAAGAATGGCAGCAGGGCGGTTGGGTTTTGAGGTACAAAAAAACAGGAGCAGGGTCAAGTGTACAACTGGGCAAGTCAACTGAGCGGGCGCTGCGGCGTGTGGCTATTGCGCAGGCCAGTCAACATGTCTCGCAGGGTATGTGCAGTCAAGCATAGGTGCGGCATGGGGCAGGCGGGCAGGGGCCACGGGCACCTTGGGACAGCAGCCCGCTCAGGCAGGCACGGCGGGCGGCTGCCCGCCCTGCTCCCTGCCGCCGCCGCTGCCGCTGCTGGTGGCTCCGATGCGGGCCCCATCCTCGATGTCCATGCTCTGCATGAGGCTGTCCCGGATATTGGAGCCCTTGTCCGTCTCCAGGTCCACGTAGATCAGGCCCGGCACCATCTCCTGCAGCAGCGGGCAGTGGGGGGAGAGGGGCGCGGTGAGAGGG